>CAUYLG010029267.1:0-29089 GCA_963573385.1 Cacajao melanocephalus
TAGTAGGGGCTTGTTAATATTAGCTGTGGTTAACTCCTTCCAAATTTTCCTTTTCAGAGCCACGGATGAGGCCATAGTGCCACCTGGTGACCCTAGAGTGTAAGTACACATGATCGCCAACATGCTCTCTCTCCACCACAGGTCCCAGACTGGGTAGTTACCACCTGGAGGTTTCTGCTGCATCTGCCTTCTCAGTGCTCACGTAAAGGCTTTTGTATTTTCCTCTTCACATCCCTGCAGATGAGGTTCAGGTTGCTCGACACAACTGGGTGATCCACAGGGCAGTGACCACGTATGCCAGCCCTGTGAGGTCACTGGAGAATATTCCTTCTCAAGCTCTGGTCAGATGCCATGGCTAGGGTGACCCACGCCCTCAAGTTTCTTGCTTTAGAGGGTGACATTTTCTGTTGGCAAGGAAGGCAAAGATCACAGGAAGCCAGAGACCCGGGACCTCTCTGTGCCGTGGGCCCAACCTATAAAGACCTGAACACTCTGTGCTAAAAGCCCAAGGCTCAGGTGGTCTCCAGGGCTGCTCTGCCCCCTGGGTCTTGGCAGCATGGGGTCTGTGTGTGGGGATACCAAAGACAGGAGCTGGAAGGTCTAAGAAATTGTTTTGGTTTGCTTTTTGAGACAGAATCTCATTCTGTTGCCCAGGCTGGAGTATAGTGGTACGATCTCGACTCACTGTGACCTCTGCCTCATTGGTTTAAGTGATTCTCCTTTCTCAGCCTCTGGAGTAGCTGGAACTACAGGCACTCACTGCCATGCCTGGCTAATGTTTATAGTTTTAGTAGAGTCAGGATTTCACCATGTTGGCCAGGCTGGTCTCGAACTCCCGACCTCAAGTGATCTGCCCACCTCGGCCTCCCAAAGTGCTGGGATTACAGGTATGAGCCACTATGCCTGATCAACAGGTCTAGGAAATTTCTACAGTTGAGCGGAGGACTGGAACCTTCTCAATATGTAGAGTAGGGGACAAGCCTGTGAGATCTGAATAATCAGGGAGATCTCGGCTCACATGGGGGTGTAGTGGGAAGAGGAACATTGCACACTGTGTTGTTGATGGGCCGGTGGAGGAGGTGCAGGGGCAGGTGGCCTCACCTTCTAGGGAGCCCAGAGGCCCTGCAGCTGAAGGCAGGAAGCAGCCTCAACACGCTCCCTGCCAGCTGAATCCATTTTTTGGCATCTCCACCAGATCCCACTCACCAGGTAGGCAAAGTACCAGGCAGGTGATTCTTCAATCAAGCCAAAGCCCCACCCTGGTAGCTCTTCCCTTCCTCAGCCTACATTCTGACTACAAGAAGGCAGGAGCAGGAACTTGTATTACATGGAGCCTTTTCCCCATGATGTGGGTTTAGTCCCTATTCTACAGCTGGGGAAACTGAGGCACACTGAGCCAATGCAGAGGACTCTTAGTTAGAGGCACACCTGGAGTCCAGACACTCTGTGAGGTCAGCAGTGTGGAAGGGGGCTGCCTCCCTGCCTGGAGCCCGGTTCCTGGTGGCCCTCGTGCCTGGGAGGGAAAAGGATACTGGGTCCCCAGGTCCGTGCTCTAGACTGCGTTCCCCCCTTCTATCCATCACCCCCGTGTTCTCAACACAGGAACCAAGGGGGCCTTTTGAGGTGAAAGGGTGATCACGTCCTTCCTAGGTCAGAGCAGAAGCCAGAGCCCTCCCCCCACCCCCAGCCTTGGGACCTCCCAGTCCCTCCCCGTTGCATCCACTCTCCCTTGCTCACATTCTGCTTCAGCCTGTCAGCTTGCTATTCAAACAGGCCTCCTCCTGTCTCAGCCTCCCAAAGTGCTGGGATTACAGGTGTGAGCCTCTGCGCCCAGCCCTGACTTCTGAGATCTTAATGCCCAGACCCCTCTCCTTTCTTGAGCCAATGGGGGCCATGACCCAGCGAGCTGAGCTGGGCACCCAGCCACCACTCACCCTCCTCATGGGCCACAGAGAAGAGACAGCTTGGGGCCCAGGACATGGACAGCCTCACTTTCTTCTCCCTGTTGTTCACATTTCCCTCCAACCAGACCAGGTTTTGAGAAGCCAAGGTGGAGACATGGCCCAGTAGGCCGATCCGCTGAGCCTTGGAGCCACGAAGCTGGGAAGGGGAGGGCAGAGGCCTGAGTGGAGCCTGGCCCAGGCCCTGCCCCTGGTCTCTGTCCCCTGCTAGCCCCAGGCTCAGGAAGGGGCTAGCTGGGGAGGCTGCAGTCAGACCTGTAGGAAACCAAGGGAAGGCATAATACCCACGCCCAATCTCCAGAGTACCAGGTTCCCCATACCACATCCCTCTTCAAGCCTCCCAGTGCCCCATCACAGAAAGCACCTATGAAAATACTCAGGGCCGGGCACAGTGGCTCACTTCTATGATCCCAGAACTTTAGAAGGCCAAGATGGGCAGATCACTTGAGCCCAGGAATTTGAGACCAGCCTGGGCAACATGGCAAAACTGTCTCTACCAAAAATACAAAAATTAGCCAGTCTCATAACAAATAGATTTAAAATTTTAAAAAATATCCAACTAGGCCAGACGCGGTGGCTCACGTCTGTAATCCCAGCACTTTGGGAGGCTGAGGCAGGTGGATCATGAGGTCAGGAGATCGAGACTGTCCTGACTAACACAGTAAAACTCTGTCTCTACTAAAAATACAAAAAATTAGCTGGGTGTAGTGGCACGCACCTGTAGTCCCAGCTACTTGGGAGGCTGAGGCAGAAGAATCGCTTGAACTGGGAGGTGGAGGTTACAGTGAGCCAAGATGGCACCACTGTACTCCAGCCTGGGTGACAGAGAGAGACTCTGTCTCAAAAACAAAACAAGACGAAACAAAACAAAAACTCATCTAGGAGCCCACCGCCCCAGCAGCAACCGCCACAGGGTAACTTAGCAATGACTGCTTCCCAGGCCCCGCCCAGACAGTCTGATTTAATTGGTTTGAGGGGGGCCCAGGCACTTGTGTTTCTAGCATTCCCAGTGCCCTGGTGTTTCTGCTGACAGCCCAGGCTTTCTGAGTTTGCATGGGAACCACTGCAAAGGTCTAAGCAAGTTCAAGGAGATGTGGGTAACGCCTGGCGAAACACACCAGGCCCAGAACAGTTTACCTCAAGCCTTGGGAGCATGGCAGGGACCAGGACCGGGACAGGTGAGTCTAGGATGGGGCTGGGGAGAGGCGTAGAGGCCCAAGAGAACACAAGCCTGGAGGAGGCCCTGCAGGGGAAGGAGCCTCAGCTACCCTGTATTCTAGTCCAGACACTGCAGCTAACAAGCTGTGCACCCTTCAATAAGGGCGGCATCCTCTCTGAGCCTCAGCTCCAAGGTCTGTAAAACATACAGAACAACGATTCACAAAACTTAGTAGGACTTAAGAGTGTGTGTGTGTGCGCACGTGTGTCTGTTATGGGTTGAATTTTGTTCCTCAGATATGTTGAAATCCTAACCCCACATACCCAGGAACATGGTGTTATTTGGAAATAAGTTTGTTGCAAATGTAATCAAGTTAGGATGAGGCCACAGTGGATGAAGGCAGGTCACACACCCAGTGAATGCTGTTCCTCGGAGAAAGCCATCATGTGGGACAGAGGCAGAGACTGGCACGATGCCACCACAGCCAAGGGTTGCTGGCAGCCACCAGAAGCCAGAGGTGGTACAGAGGATCTTCCCTAGGGCTTTCAGAGGGAGTGTGGCCCTGTTGACAATTTGATTTTGGACTTCTGGCCTCTAGAACTGTGAGACCAGACATGTCTGTTGCATTAAGCCTTCTAGTTGGCACTTTAATACAGTAGCTCTTGGAATCGAATGCAGGGTGCTTACTACACATGCAGAAGCATGTCAACCTCTGAGGAGATCCAAGTTGGTAGGAGGGTACAGCCCCGGACTCCTGCAGAATTTCATAGAGCACAGTGAGATCCTGCCAGGCAGGTGGGGGCAGGGGACGGTCTGCAGACCACATGAAGTCAGCCCTGGACGGCTCCCCGCGTGTGAGCTCAGCCCCTCACTGGCTGTCACTGAAGAGCGAGGGCCCCACCTGCCTCTGTGCAGCCTGGGTGAGTGCCTGACCTCCCTGAATCTGTCCTGGGGCCACTGGGTTGTGGGGAGGAACAAACAAGGCTAGGAAAGCCTCTGACCACTCCACAGACCCCAGAATGGAGCAAGTGAGAAGGAGCCAGAACAGCTGTCCCAAACAAATTGGGGACAGAGAAGCAAGAGGATGAGCCACTTGCTGAGTGTCCGCCACAGGCTCATTTCCAGGCATCCGGTTCCATCAGGCATGGGGCTTACAGATCCAGGAGCAGCCAGGAGCCTGGCTGGGAAATGGGGAAGTGACCATGAGTCCCGGAGAACAAGAACCTTGGAAGGAGAAGCTCCTTTGAAATGGCCACGGCTGCTGAACTCTCAACCCACAAATGCCATCCTCATCCAGCTCCAGATGCCAGGAAGGGAGGGAATTCCCTTCTCACAAGCACCTACTGCATGCAGATGTTGTACAAATCTCTGTTTTCCTCCTAACGATTCTGCAAGGGAGATGGTAGATGTTCCCATTTGACAGAGGGGAACAGTGAGGCTCAGCAAAGGAAAGTCACAAGGTCAAGTTCACCCAACCAGGAAGACAGAGGAGGTGAATGGAAACACCGAGAGAGCACCTGCTATGTCATGTGCCTTGGCTATGCAGGCAGTGGGAACTGGTATCCAGACCCCCAAAAACTACCCTGTGAAATACCTGATCCCAGATGAGGAAACAGATGTTTAGAGAGGTTCCTTGCTGGGATCACCTGGCCAGATCAGGGCAGAGTAGGCATTGGAGGCCAACTCTGCCCCTTCCTACTTCCCAGGGCTGCTGGGAGGCAGGAGGGGGAAGACATGGGGCCAATAATGGCTAATGACAGCAAATACTTACATAGTGGCTGTTTTCCATCAGGCACTGCTCTAAGCAATCCATGCCTATGAACATATTCAATCTTTGCAATATTAACCCCATGGGAGATAAAACCTCCAGTGCAATGATTCTATCCATTTTACACGGGAGGAAACTCAGGTGCCAGTAGGCAGCTGGGCTCAGATTCAAACTTGGGCAGCCCAGCTGCTACCTCTCTGTTATAGGAAGGGCTGGGTGTTGGGGCGGTGGAGGAGCTGCTTTGTCTTGGTACCAGGGCCAGGCCTGGGGTTCAGCAGGTGTTCCCCCAACCCAGAGTGACGCTCTGGCCCCATCCAGGGTGCTGGTCTGCAGTTCCTCAGGTGGCCACTAGATAGTGGGGCCGCCCAGGCAGTGAGGACCTGTTGGCCAGGGAGGAACGGGAGGGAAGTGGGGGCATCTTCCCCAGGAACTGTCAGCCCCGTCCTGGCCACCCACCTCCAGTTCCCCAGAGAAGTCAGGCGAATGACGCCTGCTGTGGTTTCGAAGGGTCAGGCTGAGGTGTAGGCCGTGGTCTGGGGTTGGGACGAGGCCCAGCTGGCAGCTGGAACGAAGCAGGAGCCCACCCCGGCCCAGGATGTGTTCCCTGGAGACCAAAAGGGCCTGGGAGGAGAGAATCTGGGTGTCAGGCTGGTACAGGGGATGGCAGCTTCCTCTCCTCACCGTCCTCTGCGCCGGGAATGCAGCAGCAGCTGTCACCTCCCAGCCTCCACACCTGCCCTTGCCCCAGCTGACCTCTAAGAAACGCAAATCAGGGCCAGGTGTGGTGGTTCACACCTGTAATCCCAGCACTTTGGGAGGCTGAGGCGGGTGGATCACAAGGTCAGGAGTTCAAGACCAGCCTGACCAACATGGTGAAACCCCATGTCTACTAAAAATACAAAAATTAGCCAGGCATGGTGATGCTCACCTGTAATCCCAGCTACTCAGGAGGCTGAGGCAGGAGAATCGCTTGAACTTGGGAGGCGGAGGTTACAGTGAGCTGAGGTCATGCCACTGCACTCCAGCCTGAGCAACTGAGCAAGTCTCTGTCTCAGTAAATGAATTAATGAATGAATGAAAAGAAACTGGCAACAGCAGCAGCAGCTACAATCATTGCCTGAACACGCAGCAGGTGGTGAGGCCCCTCATGGTTTTATGTCACCGGTTTTATGAGGCAGGGACTGCTACTCCATGAGTAAATAATGTGGACTAAGCACCTACTATGTGCCAGGCCGTCTTAAACCTGGGGATACTACCACGCACAAAATAGAAATGGCTGAGCCCCTGCCACTTAGATGGCAGCGCTGGGAGACAGGACAAGGAGAAAGGCATTGCGCTTCCCGCCGGCACCTCGGCAGAGTGCGCGTGAAGCCACCTGAGCTGAGCCATGCCCCAGCCCTGACCTCCACCGTCCACTTGTCTCATGAGGCCAGGACATGCCCACCACCAGCTCAGCTGCCCATGACAGAGGGGGACTTGCAACCCTCGGGTCCTGGTTGACGTCTACCTGTGCTTGCACATGGGACCACTCAAAGATTATCAGGTTGAGCTGATGCCCCTGAGAGCTGGGAGTCCAGGTGCATGTCACCAGGGATATGGGGGTCTTGGAGGAGGGAGACCATGTGAGTTTCTCCTGGCAGTGACCTCAGCCCCGGGCCACACCACAGGCAGCCCCTGTGATCAGGCTGTGTCAGCCCCCCTGGAGGGGCCCACTGTGTACCA
Source organism: Cacajao melanocephalus (assembly GCA_963573385.1). Taxonomy (NCBI): domain Eukaryota; kingdom Metazoa; phylum Chordata; class Mammalia; order Primates; family Pitheciidae; genus Cacajao; species Cacajao melanocephalus. The sequence continues at coordinate 6,611 of CAUYLG010029267.1, forward strand.
CAACCATTTTGCCCAGGACAGAGACCCCGTACCTCGAGAGGCTGTTCAGTGATGTCCCCTCAGCAGAGTCCTAACAGCTGGGTGGATGAGATGTCTCTGCTGCAGTTGACCTGTGGAGACCAGTGGGTGGGAAGGGGCTGGCTTCTTCCCCCAACCCCAGAGTGAACTGTCATGGGTGCCAAGATCCCACTTGACCCCACTGCCCTTTGGGGAAGCCACTGTGGACAAGTAACTCCAAAGAGAGGTTTGTACAGAGACTTGAGGGTGAAGCCACAGCATCATCATTATCAAATGAAGGTAATCAGAGCTCCCACCATGGAGGGCCTCTGCGCCAGGCACAGTGCCAACTAGTTCCTCATCTGAACCTCAGAAGAACCATAAGAGGTCGTGGCAGATGAGGAAACTGAGTTACACAAGTCAGGGAAAAGAAAGCATCTTGCCTGTGGTCACACAGTCAGTGATGGTGCGGCCTGGCTTCAGGCCAGGAGCCCTGGTCACTCACGTTCCCTACCCCAGCCATGGCGGTTTAGCCATGGATGGTTTAGCCACCCTCGGGGACAGGCACCAAGGTGGCTTCCTGCTTTTCATTTCTGAGAATCAGGAGGAAGACAGCTGTGGTGTGAGGCTTCTCCAGGGGAGGGGCCTCAAGGAGGAACTGAGGGACCAGGGGCTCCACCATCTTCATTCTACCAGGCAGGGCCAGAGCACCCTGAGAGGTGATTGCCCCAGCTATGCTGCCAGGCATGGGGAAGGCGGGAGGATGGAAATGAAGATAGGAAGGACAAATGCAGAGCAGAAGTAGAGGGTAGAAAGAGAGAAAGGAGGAGGAGAGGGAGGAAGAGAGGGTGAGGGGAGGGAGGGAGTAAGGGAGAAGGTAAGGGGAGGGGAGGGAGGAGAGAGGGGGGAGGAGAGGGAGAGAGGGGGAGGGGAAAGAGAGGGGGAAGGGAGGGGAGGGGAGGGAGAAGGGGGAAGGGAGGGGAGGGAGACAGACAGGGGAGGAGGAGATGGGGAGGGCCGGGAAGGCAGAGTTGGGGGAGGAGGGAGGTAGGACAGGAGGAAAGAAATCCGTGGGTAGATAGGAGGACAGGTGGCAAGAGAGCAGGTGAAGATGGTGGGGGGAAGATGGAAGGGAGGATGAGCGGGAAAATGGAAAGGAGGATGGGAGGATGGGAGGAGGGAAGTGGGTAAGGGAGTCAGGTGTGAGGAAGGCAGGTGGGGGGAGGCAGGTAGGGGTGAAGCAGGTGGTGGGGGAGGCAGGTAGGAGGAGGCTGGTGGGGGGAGGCAGGTGAGGGGAGGCAGGTAGGGGGTTACTAAGAAAAGAAGTAGAGACAGGAGGAGGGCCCTGGTAGACCCCGCTTGGGGTTTCTTCTTTCTTCATCTTGCCCTATCCCCAACCATTATCTCTCTAGCTCCCATTCAAGAAGGACTTTAGCATTAAGTATTACCAATGTTCATATACCTGTTGGTATACGAGCCAATTTTAAAGACCCCTTAGAGTCTGTTTGCATAGTGGAGATGGCAACATTTTCACGTCTTTCCCGAGATGTGAAGCACCAGCAGTGGTGAATAAGCACTAGCAGATCCTTTTGGAAATTTTTGTTGAAAAAGCCATAAAAGAGAGGGTTTATACATTGTGGAAACCATAGCAACCAGGTGGCAAACTACAAATACCAGGTCGTGGTGGCAGCTCATCAGCACCTCATGATACCAGTCAAAGATGACATTGACGATATTCAGGGCAGCCAGCAGGCTCCAAAGGTCACCACGATGGAAATCAACATTGTGTTGATCCTCTTGTTTTCACTGAGCCAGCTCTCATTTCCCCTCTTCTTGTCTACCTTTGCATTTCTCCTGTGGAGGCAGATAATAATCTTCAAGTAGCAGATGAGGATGAAGCCCAGAGGACAAAATACTGCATCATAAGCAGGGAGGTGGTGAAGAGCAGCTGGTTCTTTCTGGAGGGCCAATTCTCTACACAGGCCACCCGGTGGATGTAGAGGTCAGTGGGGAGAGAGAGGTTGCAGAAGGGCTCATCGGTGAGGTGGTAGGACAGGAAGAAGGCAATAGACAGCAGAAGGGAAAACAGCCAAATCAGTGGGATGCTCCAGTAGGCATGAGTCACACTAGGCTTCCAGCCACGGGGGTTCACAATTAGCTGATATCTTTCCACGGCAATTAATACAAGTCAGAATATGGACACAGAGATTGAGATATTCTGCACATAGGATGTGAGTTTTCACATGGTATCCCCAAATATCCAGTGGTCCATCAGAGTGTAGATGACAGTAAAAGGGATGCACATAACTCACACCTAGATATCAGAGAGGGGGAGGTTGGCAATCAGTATGCTGGTGACATTCTGAGCTTTTCTCTGCTTCTTAAAGATGATGATGATGATGAGAGAGAGGTTTCCAAAAAGGCCCACAATTAAGACCACAATATAGGCTATGAGGAATAGGAATAAAGCTAGAGAAGGAGGTTGACAGGACTCAAAGTAAAAAAATGCAGAGTTGTTGTTCTTTGTCCTGGTTGTATCAGATGCTGGGTGGTTTAGGGAAACTTCCATTATGTCAGGATTGTAAGAAGAGATTTTCTAAGCTTACTTGTGTTGTGGATGGATATTTTGGCCATTAGTTCTTGGTAGGCCCTTTGTTCTGATGATTCCAATGAGAAATTAGTAGGGTTTAGTCTTCCCTGATCTGTGTCTGTATTTGATGGAAACACAAGAATGACTTGAGCATGCTCTTAAGACCTTAAAAAAGGAAACAGAACCCAGAATATTAACACAAGTTTTTAACAATATGGAGAATTCTCTAGGGGTACCAAAGCCCCTGGGAGGACATAAAGCAAATATCCAGGGGATCTCTGTGTACCTTTACCCTCCCCTCATGTCAGGTACTTTCTTTGTCCCGCTAGTATAGTCTTTAGAGCTAGGGAGGCAGGGCATTTTGTCAACTATAGAAGCAGCCAAATATGTGTTTCTATCCCTATCAACTTCTGTATTTTTTTTTAGGTTCATCTGAGTATGCACCCACTTGCTTCAATGGCCTTTAAAAAGTCATGAGGATAGGGATTGTGCTGTAGAGGCCAGAGTACCGTGTTTGAAGTTGGGTTCTGTTACGGTTTGTTTGAATGTTTGTATTCCCTCCAAAATTCATGTTGAAACTTAATCCCCAATGCAACAGTATTAAGAGGTAGGGCCTTTAAGAGGTGACTAGGCCATGAGGGCTCTCCCCTCATGAGTGGATTAGGGCCTTCAACTCTCTGGGGTTGAAGCCATAGGCAGTTTCTGAGTACGTTGCTCAGATTTTGGAGATCAAGACAAGGAAGGTAGCCAGTGTCTAGTGAGCCATTACCCAGAATTAACTTCATTTAAAAAGCGTTCCTCCAATTCTTCCTTCCTCCAGATCCCTTCTTCATCTGACTTCCAGAGGAAAGGCAGGCTCTGGTTCTATGGCTCAGCATAGTTTAGGGTGGTTATATTCAGTGGAATTATTCATACCAGGATGTACAACAGGCTTGAAGAACTCCCTGCCATTCAAAGTGCTGAGGTTTCTGGCCCAAAGAGAACACATTTAGAGGCAGCAAAGAGGGAAAAAAACCCTCCTCATCTTGGCTTATTCTTTAGGAGTTTGAGGAAAACAACATGAATAGCATCGACAAAGGGAACTGAGCAATAGGAATGAAAGGGAATGAAATTTTGTTTGCTGTTTGAAGTTATGGTGGCCTATTCTCACATTGTCTCTGAGATCTAAGGCTTAGTAGTTTCTTATTGGAAATAAATCACCTTAAGAATACTTAGGTCTGTCGGATACCACAGATGAACTGAGTGTGGTGGTGTGTACCTATAGTCCTAGCTATTCGGGAGGCTGAAGAGGGAGGATCCAAGGAACTGATCTGTTGCTCAGATGTGTTAAAAGAAAAACTTCAGCCAAATTCAATTTGAAGGAGTTTAATTGAGCAGTGAAAGATGTGTGAATCGGGCAGCCCCTAAAATCACAGCAGATTCTGAAAGACTCCAGGGATGCCTCATTTAATCTATAAATGAACAAATTTATAGATTTAAAAGAATTGATGTATAGAAATTGGAGGTGAGATACAGAAACAGCTGGATTGGTTACAGGTTGACGTTTACCATCTTTGAACACAGTTTGAATACTTAGCAGTCTATGAGTGGTTGAAGGATAGCCTCCGAGATTGGCCAAGACTCAGCTATTGCTATAGGCGCATACTTCTAAATTAGATTTCAACCTTGTCTGCCTATTAAGCTAGGTTACTGTTCATCTACAAAGACTCAGATGTAGAAGCATGGAGTCCTTCTCAGGCTATATTTAGTTTGCTCTAACAGATACTGTGTGGTAATAGGAGAAATAGCAAAATTTATAAATAATAGTATTCAAAAAGAAAGTTTAAGGCCTGGATGACTCACGAGACCCAGGGTTCACAGATAATGGCTGAAGGAGAATTTCAAGGCAAATTTAAGCTCTGTATACAGTTGATTGATAGATTAGAACTATACATGAGCGATAGAAAGCTTTGATTGCTAATTGGAGGCCTCCTACCAAGCAAGCCTCAGTTGAAGGAAGGTAGGAATGAAAGGAAATAGGGATTAACTAAAACTGCATATGTAGTGTGGTAAACTACAATGAGCACTAGATTTCGTGTCGGGAGACTTGTCCGGCTGTGATCTTGGGCAAGGCGCTCTCCTTCTCTTGGCCCTTATTTATCTGTCAAATGAAATTTAAAAATAGCCTCCCTATTTCATGCCTTATTATAAAGGCCAATGAAATAATACATTTAAAACATTTTAAGAGGACTGAAAAACAACCTATCAGGTAGTATGCTTGTTACCTGGGTGATGAAATAATCCATACACCAAACCCCCATGACATGCAATTTACCTACACATGTACCCCTGAACTTGTTTTTTAAAAATTAAAACATTGTGTAAACTTTTAAACACTGTTCAAACCCAAGTGCTCATTATTGTTGTTATTCTTGTTGAATGTCTCAGACACTTGGATTGAACTGATCCGACCCTCATCCTCCAAAGAGCTATGAGTGCTTTCCTATCTGCTATACTATTTATTTCTCCATCATCAGTTGCATTAGGGAGGAGTGGGATTGTTATAGTTCCATTTCATAAAGGGAAAAACCAAAGTACAGAAAAGTCCAATGTCTTAGCTAAAGCCAAACAAAACCAGCAAAGTCTTGTGTGCTTTTTCTTCCAAGCTCTTATTATCTACAAGAAAGAAAAGTTTCCTATGAATCCTGCAGGCAAGTCTGACTAACAGTTTTCTCTTTACAGATGTGAAAACTCATATAATTTTGCAGGGTTCCTAGCAGATAGAGATGAGAGTAAACATCGGGAACCCTTGTGTTGCCCATTCTTGTCAATCTGGGCTGACTTCATAGTGAATGGGGATCACTCACCATCCTGCAACAGCAGGCTTGAAACTGGGTGGTGATTTTTCTGCTCTCCTGTATTCTGATTAGTAGCAAAGTACAAATTAGCTCCCTAGTCTATAAATTTCTGTCATAGCCTAGAGCTTAGAAAAGCCTGTAGGTCCGAAGGGCCTAATCTTAGGAGGGAATCAAAGGAGAGTGCTAGAGTTACATTATCCAGCAGCCTCTACACAATACAGAGAAGATTAAATAGGAAAATGCCATGGCAATGTGGGAGTTACACTTTACGTAATTGGTAACTATTAAGTTAAAATATTTAAATCCTGCCTATCTGGAAGCAAAATAATACTAAGCCCTGGTTCATAAAAAAATTCTTGGGATACATTTCTATTTTAGGAGAGTTCATCTTTGGCTTGTTTGGTTGGAATTGACCCATGTAAGTGAGATCTCAAATTATCAAGTGACATTTTGCTAAAAAATATGAGTAGCATATGGCAGCGGTTAATCCTCAGCCTTCAACTTGATTGTATCTAGCTCCTGAGGCACCTGCCTTGAACTGATTCAGTTTATGCCTTTTAGCATAAAAGTACAACATTGTGTTAAATTTTGGGGGTAGTTTTGTGTTGAAAAGTTTCAAGATGAACAAAATAAGAGCATAATTCCACCAAAGTCTTTATGTGCATATTTATTTCTGCATCTGAATGTCATTTTGTTAGTGTGTATCTTTCTTCTGTCTCTTTATTCTATATGAAGGGGTGGGAGCTGGGGTCGGAATTTGTGTGTGTCTGCCTTTTGGTTTATTTTTTTCTTACCATTTATTCTTGTCTTCTCTTTCTGTCCATCTGTCTTATTCTCTACTCTTGTTTTCCCCCTTTCCCTTAATTGTCCATAGCATAGAAAAATTACATTTTAGATTATTTGTTCTATTTCATTTGGGGCTATGGTGCTTTGATCTGAAAGAGACTATAAAGGTCCTCTAATATATTCCTTTCATGAGATAGATATTGCAGCATTGCAGTTAAATATTAGCAGAACAGGGACCAGAGCCTAAGTCTTCTGGCTTTCAGAGAGTTCCATGTTCTTTCCATGATTCTCTATTGCCTCCTGTTTTATATTTCTTATATCAAGTTCTGTATTTCCTGTTTTTAATTTTAAAAGCAAAGAAGTAGAACATTTTCTATTTGTTTTATATTAACAAAATTCTGTTATGTAACTTCAGAGAGTGTGTGGCTTTGGGTAAAGTTTTGTGTACTTCCAAACCCCAAGTATATATGTGAGGAGCCCAAAATAGAGTAGGACCATACTGTGAGCATCTCCCATAGAATTCTCTCTCCTTTTTCTTAAATCTCTAGGAATACAGATTCTATGGTTGTGCTGATGCAGATAATGTCTCATACTCTTCAGGGCTTAATGATTTTAAATCATTTTAATCAATGCATCATTCATTAATTAATTCATCCATAATTCATGTGCTGACTGCTGTCTTACTTCATCTCTACAGCAGCCCTGCACTCTAGATAGAAATGATACTTTATTTCTGATTTATAAACATGGAAACTAAGACCCAGTGACTGGCTCGTGGTTGTGTAGTTAGCTGCAGAGCCAGGAATAGACTTCTACTTCCTAAACCATATACAAAGCAATATTTCTAGTTTATTTGGTCATTTCATTTTTTAAAAAAATCAGTCAAGTTAATCATTTGTGTTCCATGAAAACAAATAGACTAGAATCTCTGAAAGGTACATCTTAGAGCTTACCCTAAGAACAAAGTACTGCATTAAGTAACCACACTAAGCATCAAGAAACAAGTGCCCAATCTCTTATAGTGTTATTAAAAAGTGTAATTGGCCTGGTTATTCAACATTGTGCAAGCCTCCTTAAGTTATTCAACTATTCATCCATTCCAAAAAATCAAATTTCCTATCTATCTATTGCAGAAGTGTGTGCTGTCTTTTAAGACTTGAGGATTACATTTGACCCAACCATTCTTTTCTTATAGGAGACTCCATCTCAAAAAAAAAAAATTACTTGTAAAAGGTTTATAAGTAAAAATAGCTTTGAAAAATGGAATAATTAAAATGAAAAGCATGAGTAACAACACCAAATATTTTTAAATATTATAAAGTGTGAATAATTAAATCAATATAATGCTGGGCCAAGAATTAGCAGACAGATCAAGGAATGGAATAGACAGAAATAGACACTGATGTATATGAAATGTTAATATATGATAGTGAAAGCAGTAAGGATTACTGTTTTATTATTTTTGTTTTGTTTTGTTTTGAGATGGAGTCTCACTCCGTCGCCCAGGCTGGAGTGCAGTGGTGTGATCTCAGGTCACTGCACCCTCCGCCTCCCAGGTTCAAGCAATTCTCCTGCCTTAGCCTCCTGAGTAGCTGTGACTGCAGGTGTGTTCCACCACACCTGGCTAATTTTTGTACTTTTTATAGAGATGGGGTTTTGCCATACTGCCCAGGCTGGTCTCAAACTCCTATCCTCAAGTGATCTGCCTGCCTCGGCCTCCCAAAATGCTGGGATTACAGGCATGAGCCACTCTTCCTGGCCGGCAGTAAGGATTTCTAGAGAAGGAAAGAATTATTAAGTAAATATTGCTAGAATAGTTAACTAACTGCCTAGAAAAAATAGTTTCATATTGTACACTAGAAAATTCCAGGCAAAAGAATTTGAGAAAATAGACTAAAAAATTTTTAATAGACAATATAAGACAATATAGAAAATAGGTGGCTCATGCCTATAATCCCAGCACTTTGGGAGGCCAAGGTGGACGAATCACCTGAAGTCCCAAGTTCTAGACCAACCTGATCAACATAGTGAAACTCCGTCTCTACTAAAAATACAAAAGTTAGCCAGATATGGTGGCATGTGCCTGTAATCCCAGCCACTTGGGAGGCTGAGGCAGGAGAATTGCTTGGACCCGGCAGGTGGAGGTTGCAGTGAGCCGAGATCATGCCACTGCACTCCAGTCTGGGTAACAGAGCGAGACTCAAAAAGAAAATATAGAAAAAATATGATCTTTAAATGGAAAGGGATTTTTGAAACTTCTAACTTAAATAAAATCTTATCAAGGAGCTGGTCTTTGACCATCCTGTCTAAATTGACCACCCTCACCGCTTTATTCTCTATTTTAGCACCCTATTTTATTTCCTTAGTTACACTTACAACAATCTATGATTATGCTTTTTAAAATGTATATTAGCTTACTGATATATTGCTTTTCTTACCAAATATAAATTCTTTTTTTTTTTTTGGGACAAGGTCTCACTCTGTTGCCTAGGCTGGAGTGCAATTGTGTGATCATAGCTCACTGCAGCCTCAAACTTTTGGGGTCAAGTGATCCTCCTGCCTCAGCCTTCTGAGTAGCTGAGACTACTGGCATGCACCACCTTGCCCATTTAATTTTTAAATTTTTATTTGTAGAGGGAAGTTCTTGCCATGTTTGCCAGGATGGTCTGAAACTCTTGGTCTTAAGCATTTCTCCCGAATTGGCCTCCTGAGGCACTGGGATTACAGGTGTGAGCCACTCTGCCTGGCCAAATAGAAACTCTGAAGGCAAGAAATATGTCTTCTTTACTGCTGTATCTTTAGTGTTCCTGTATAGTTTCTGGCACATAGCAAGTCTTTGGTGAATGTTAAATGAATGAATAAATGAATAAGCTTAAACTCAAAAGAAGAAAATGCAAGAGGAAAAGTTGAGATGCCTATTTAAAAACTTTTAAACTTTCTTGAAAAAAATCAATATCTAAGTTAAGACACAAAAATGGAAATAATTACAAGACATGATGCAAAAGATTTTTTTTATGAAGCAAATATATGAATCAAAAAGAAATATACTGATATTAGTATCTATTAGTATGTATGGACAATTAACAGAAGAGCAAATAAAGACTAACAAATATTTGCAAAAAGAGGTCTTGTTTCACTAGTAGTCAGAGAAATAGAAAACAAAAGAGCAATGAATTATCATTTTCATTTATCGGATAATCAAATACTGGAAAAAAGTCATGAATACCCTACACCCTGATAACGGAAGGTGAAAAGGGCACTTTATACGTTATTGGTGGACATATAATGTAGAATACTTTATTAGAAAAAGTTGGGAGCAAACATTCAAGATATTTTAAAAATACTTATTTCCTTGGTCTCTATAGTCTAGTTCTACCCTAAGGAAATATTAGGAAATGCAGATAAAGATATATAAATATTCTTCACAGTGTTACTTATAGTAGTAAAAAAACAAAGATCAATCTCAACCTCCAACATTAGGAGAATGGTTAAGCAAATTAGAGTGTACTCAGTCTGCATATGACTTATGCAGCCTTTGCAAATGATATTTAGGAATAATAAAATGATATGAGAAATGCTTATGATGTAAAGTTAAATGAAAGATGGATGGTATAAAATCATGGATCACAGTATAATCTCAAATAAGCAAAGCAATATACACAATAAGGGAAATATAACAATAGTTTAGGGTTAGGATTATGTATGACTTTTATACTTTATAATGTTTTATATTTTTGTAGTTTTTCAGGTTTTAAAAAATGAACATATATTACTTTCATAATTGAAAAGCAAGTTTTGTTTCTTTTTAAGCATACAATGTTGGACATATAGATCTCTCTGTCCTGTAATCATTGGTGATAAAACTTAGTGAGCAATAGGGTTTTGTTTGCCTCAAGTTAAAATTAGTTAATTAATTTATTTATTTTTAAGAAGGGGTTTCACCATGTTGGTCAGGCTGGTCTTGAACTCACCACCTCAGGTGATCCGCCCACCTTGGCCTCCAAAGTGCTTGGATTACAGGCGTGAGCCACCACATCCGGCCGCAAAAGTTAATTTATAAGCCAGTAATTTTATACAGCAGGCAGTTTGGTTGATGAAAGTGTCCAAAGAAAGAACTGAGCATCTGATTTGTCTTATCTCTTCAGAGCCCTTGTGGCATTGATTTCTGCTCTCTCATTATATTGTGTGTTTTATTTTTAGTTATAAAATATGTTTTATTGCCTTTAATCTGATATGCCTTTATAAGCTTGAATTAAAACATGAGATGATTTTCTGAACCCACGTTTTTACCATGTTAGTGAAAGTTAAGATTGAAAAATGCAAGTAGTAGGTTCTAAACTCAAAGTCCCAGACATCCGTGTTATAATTAATCAATTATTGCAGAAGTTTGGTAGAGAAAGGTTTCCCATTTTTTTTTCTCCCCCCACAACAGCCATCTTTACTTCTGTCAAGAATTCTTTTGACTTTGTTAACAGCTGTCTCATTATATACATTTTAAAAAGAAAAGCAGTTATCAATCTGCTTGAATTGTTTTTTCTTTTTCTTCTTAGATTTCAGTAGATCCTGGATGAAATACTCACTAAAGTTTAGAATATCACCTTAAGACCTGGGCAAAAGGGCCCCCTGCTTTGGATCTTATATCACAAATGTTCAAAATATAAGTGTCATTTAGGATCTAGCACTAAGTGGCATAGTACAATTTGTAATCCAAATGTCCACGGTAGTGACTAACACCATTCAGGCTCCAGCTAACCCTTCCCTGCATCTCTTGCCCTGTGTCATTGAAACAAAAAGTGATTATGTGTGAATGTCATGAAGGTTATTGGCTGTTGATGCTGGTTATGAATGCTGCTTTGGAGTATAGGGAGGATTTGAGTGACAGAAATTCTTAGGTGAGGGAAAAGACAAATTAATTAGCGCAACTGCAGTAGAATCTTGCACATTGAAGTATCATTTCCCAGGGCTGTGAAGCATCCATTTTCTTGTTTCTCTTTGTATTCTAGTATGTGGTTCCGGAGATATAAATTAGGATGATATTTGTAACAGTGGCTCATGGCAGTTGAGGAATATTTTGCAATATTAAACAATTCATATTACTGTTAAAGTTTATATATGAAGGTCCTGATATTGTGGACATTGGCAGTAGATGAGCCTTGAACTCTAGAATTGTGAGTAGTTCTGTTTTTGTAAAAATATATAATAGGACTTAATTCATTTTTTAAAAAATTACATTAAAGTTTAAACTTTATTATAGTAAGTTTACTTAAAATTTGGTAATAGTTATAACTTGTATTTTGTATTTGGATATTTATAGATAATTCTATATTAGAATATTTTAGAAAAAAGATAACATATGATAGCTGGGCACAGTGGCACATATCTGTAGTCCTTGCTACTCAGGAGGCTAAGGTGAAAGGATCACTTGAACCTGGGAATTTAAGTACAGCTTGGGCAACAGAGTGAGACCCCATCTCTTAATAAAAAAGATCTGTCCAAGCCCAGACACCAGTCTTCACTTCCTGTGAGCCCCGAGGAAGCCCTCTCTCCCCAGACATGGCCAACAAGGGTCCTTCTTATGGCATAAGATGCGAAGTGCAGTCCAAAATTGAGAAGTACAATGAGGAGCTGGAGGAATGGCTGGTGGAGTGGATCATAGTGCAGTGTGGCCCTGATGCAGGCTTCCCAGACCGTGGGCGCCTGGGCTTCCAGATCTGGCTGAAGAATGGCGTGATTCTGAGCAAGCTGGTGAACAGCCTGTACCCTGATAGCTCCAAGCCAGTGAAGGTGCCTGAGATCCTGCCCTCCATGGTGTTCAAGCAGATGGAGCAGGTGGCTCAGTTCCTGAAGGCAGCTGAGGACTATAGGGTCACCAAGACTTATTCCAGACTGTTGACCTCTTTGAAGGCAAAGACATGGCAGCAGTGCAGAGGACCCTGATGGCTTTGGGCAGCTTGGCAGTGATCAAGAATGATGGGCACTACCGTGGAGATCCCAACTGGTTTATGAAGAAAGCACAGGAGCATAAGAGGGAATTCACAGAGAGCCAGCTGCAGGAGGGAAAGCATGTCATTGGCCTTCAGATGGGCAGCAAAAGAGGGGCCTCCCAGGCTGGCATGACAGGCTACGGACGACCTCAGCAGATCACCAGTTAGAGGAGAGAGGGCCAGCCCTAAGCCCTGTCATCCCCCTGCTCCTTGGCTGCAGCCATCCGGCTTAGCCTGCCTCACCCACGCCCATGTGGTACCTTCAGCCCTGGCCAACTTTGAGGCTCTGTCACTGAGCAATGGTAACTGCACATGGGCAGTTCTTGCCCCGTCCCCCTAACCTCAGCCCAACTTCTTACCTGAAAGCACCACTGCCCTGGCCCCTCCCTCCAGCTGGCCCCACCACCCCTACTGTCTCCCCCCTGGGCTAAGCAGGGGAGAAGCAGCCTGAGGGTAACCTGGATTTGGGGCAAGTCCACTGTCCTCCTTGGCAGCAAAAGCCCATTGAAGAAGAACCAGTCCAGCCTCCCCCTATCTTTTCCTGGAATATTTTTGGGGTTGGAACTCAAAAAAGGAGAAAAAAACCACATCAATCTTAAAAAAAAAAAAAAAAAAGCCAGACACAGAAGCTCACACCTGTTATCTTAGCACTTTGGGAGGCTGAGAGGGTCAGATGTCTTGAGCCCAGAAGTTCAAGATCAGCTTGACCAACATGGCAAAAACCTTGTCGCTACAAAAAATACAAATTTTTGTATTTAGCTGGTGTTTGGTGGTGCTGCCTGTAGTCCCAGCTACTTGGGAGGCTGAGGCATGAGAATTGCTTGAACCTGGGAAGCAGAGGTTGCAGTGAGCTGAGATTGCGCTACTGCATTCCGGCATGGGCGACAGATTGAGACTGTCTCAGAAAAAAAGAACATAACATTTGAAAACCAATATGAAACTTTTAATTTTTAATTTTTCACATTTAATGTAAATTTTGATGATCTTTAGATTTTTTTTTTTGAGACAGAGTTTTGCCGTCGTTGCCCAGGCTACAGTGCAATGGCACGATCTTGGCTCACTTCAACCTCCACTTCCCAGGTTCAAGCGATTCTCCTGCCTCAGCCTCCCGAGTAGCTGGGATTACAGGCATATGCCATCACACCCAGCTAATTTTGTATTTTTAGTAGAGGCGTGGTTTCACCATGTAAGGCCAGTCTCGAACTGCTGACCTCAGGTGATCCACGTGCCTTATCCTCCCAAAGTGCTGGGATTACAGGCGTGAGTCACTGTGCCTGGCCCATGACCTTTAGATTTTATACACATTTTTCTTTTTTTTTTGAGACAGAGTCTCCCACTGTCACCAGGCTGGAGTGCAGTGGTGTGATCTTGGCTCAGTGCCACCTCTGCCTCCTGGGTTCAAGCAATTCTCCTGTCTCAGTCTCCTGAGTAGCTGTGACTACAGGTGCACACCACCACGCCCAGCTCATTTTTGTATTTTTAGAAGAGACGGGGTTTCACCATGTTGGCCAGGATGATCTCCATCTCTTGATCTCATGATCTGCCTGCCTCGGCCTCCCAAAGTGATGAGATTACAGGCATGAGCCATTGTGCCTGGCCTACACTTTTTTTTAATATCAATGTTTATTTTGTAACTGATGTGAAAATTATATGTATTTATAGTGTACACTATGATGTTTTGATGTATGTATACATGTGGAATGATTAAATCAAGCTAATTAACATACCGTTCACATTACATCCTTATCATCTTTTTGTCATGAGAACTTTTAAAATCTATTGTCTTAGCAATTTTCAAGTATCGAATATATTATTTTTTTATTATTTTATTTATTTATTTTTAAAAATGATTTCTAACCCTTCTTGAATACCAATCCAATATATTATTATTAAACATTTTTATTCTCTAAATAAATTGAATTTATTTTTAATCCTTTGGATACTTACTGATAATATGGCACAAATTATGAGAAAAGCTTATAACCTGATTATTTGATAAAATTAAAGTAGAAAGATAAATTGTATGTACTATATTGTAATTTAAAAATTATATGTCTTTATCTTATTATTTATCTAGACACTGCCAGCTCATCAACATTATATCCAGACATGTGCAATAATGCTTAAATTCAGTTGTCTTTGATATTCTGTCATCTTTTAGTCACATATAAATCATAACTTTAGGCCAGGCGTGGCGGCTTACACCTATAATCCCAGCACTTTGGGAGACTGAAGTAGGAGGATGGCTTGAGGCCAGGAGTTCAAGCATGAGCAGTATAACAAAATTCTGTCTCTCCAAAAAAGAAACAAACAAAACTTAGCCAGGCATGATTGGCATGTGTCTGTAGTCCCAGCTACTCAGGAAGCTGTGGTGGGAGGATCCCTTGAACCCAGGAGTTCAAGACTGCAGTGAGCCAGGATTGCACCACTGCACTCCCTCCTGGGTGACAGTGAGACCCTGTCTCAAAAAAAAATTATATTTTTATACATATTTTAAAATTTTTGTCAAGGCACATGAATCAAACATTTTTTTTAACAGTTTGTTTTATAACTTTTACATTTTTAGAGATACACTATGGGCTTTCATTTATACTCTGGCTGTGGACCTTGCAAATATTAGGCCTGGATTTGCTTACAATTATCTTATTTGTTTGCTTTAGAGTTTAATTATTTTAAAGTAAATGATATTTTAAAAATTTTAGATGTACCATTGTTTATCAAAAACTTGGGAAATACCATGAGGAGAAAAATGATCTTAATATTGCCACTGTAATACCTCAATTTTAGCATTTTAAAGGATTATCCACTTTAAAATATATCTTAAATTCATTCCTTTTCAAACTCCGTTGCCATTCTAGTCATCCTAGTTTAAGCTATCATCATTTCTTACCTGAATTAAAGCAATAGTGTAGTTACTTGTCTGTCTCTGTTTTCTTTTACCTCATTCCAGTTATTTTTCCATGCTGCATCAGAATGGATTTTGAAAAAATATATAAATGAGATAATGTTGCTTTTTCCTTACCTAAAGTTTGTTGACAGTATCTAATTGAGGTTGTAGTAAAAATTCAAATTATCTACTATTCCTTATGAAGTCTTATATGTTATCTACCTCTCCAATTTTCTGTCACATCTCTCCTCTTCCCCACATCTATTAGGTCCTTCCCAACTTTAGTTTTAGGGAGAAGTTTTAGTAGGAAGCAGGATATCTTCTTGACTCTACAGGAAGAACTCTGTGAGGTGGTAGCTAGCTTGATTGTTAAATGGCAGCTAAAATAAATATTTTATTTTTGACAATGCTTACTCTTACGTCTATGTTATTATAGGACCCCACCTTCTCTTAACACTCTTTGATGATGGCTGGTTAAGTTTAAAGGGGTAAGGTAGAGGTAGGGATGGGAACTGGCAACATAAATTAGCAGATATTTCAAAAATGCTACCGCTTTTATAATAAAAATCCATTTTTTTGGATAGAACATAGTTTAACAAGTTTCCCACTGATGGACATAGATTGTTTCTAATTCTCCAGTCCCATTGTAAATACCACATTATAAACAATGACCTTAGTGGTTAAATATTAGGAATTATCTTAAGGAAGTAACATTCTGTGGTACACTGATGTTTGAGCATGCCTGATACATCCTCATATCCAGACCTAATCAGTATCCTATGATGCCATGGCAGACAAATATGTCAAAGCATAAAAACCTTTGAAATAACTTTTAGTAGGATTTCATTTTGAATGTTGGGGTCAGTTAATTGTGTAGAGTTCTTTTATCCCTGTCATCTTTGGCTATTCCTCAAAATGTGAGCCCATTCAGGCACTGTACCCCTCCAATACCCTCTTGCCCATTTTGTTCAGAGCATCACATGGTGCTTCTCTGAAGATTCTGATTCCTTTGCTGACTTAACTGGAAATGTGCCTTCTCTCACAGTCCAGGTCTCACAGGACTGAATACAGTAGTCTTCACTTATCCTTGAGGGATACGTCCCAAGATCCCCAGTGAATGCCTGAAATTGTGGATAGTACTGAACCCTATGTCCACAGTGTTTTTTTCTGGACAGTAATGGATGGGTCACATATGCAGCATGGATATAAAAGAGATGATTTATGCCCTAGTCAGGATGGAGCAGAATGGTGAGAAATTTCATTATGTTACTTGGAATGACAATTTAAAACTTACAAATTTTATATTTCTTAGATTTTCTATTTAATATTTTTGCACCATGGTTGATCCCAGGTAATTGAAATCATGGAAAGCAAAACCCCAGACTGGGGGACTACTGCATGTATATTCAGTTGAGCCTCATTCAAGGATTCTATATGAATTCACCTACTCACTAAAATTTATTTGTAACTCCAAAATCAATACTCAGCACTTGCATGGTCACTCGTGGATATGTGCAGAGTAGTTCAAAATTTGAGTCACCCAATGACCCATTCCCAGGTGAGGTTGAACAAGGCAATATTGTCTTCTTATTTCAGTTCTCATACTGTAAACAGTTGTCTTTTTGTGGTTGATTTAGTGTTGCTTTTTTTTTTAAAACATGCTTGTGCTTTTTGTTGGTGATTTCACTGTTTAAATGGCCCCCAAGTGTAGTACTGAAGCACTTTCTAGTGTTCTTAAGTGGAAGAAGCCTATGATGTGCCTTATGGAGAAAACATATGTGTTAGATAAGCTTTGTTCAGGCATGAGTTATAGTGCTGTTGCCATGAGTATGTTAAATAAAGTATCGTTAAGCAGAAACACGGATAAAACAAGTTATGTACTGATTGGTTGATGAACATGTTGTGACCAGAGGCTAACAAGAACTTCGCCCTGTATTTCCCCCTAGGATCAGTGCTTCAGTATTTGCTAGTGCACTGTTCATGGCAGCTTTATAGAGACAACCCCTGTAAATGACAATAACCGGCTTTATTTCTGGCTCTCTCTTGCCATTTTGATGACTTCTTTTCTACTTTGTGGAATTTAAGTTCATTTGGATGTTCACCTCTAACCTTTTACTTTAATGTAATTTTATGACTCAGTTCATTATCTTCAACAAACATTAATCTAGTGCTTTTCTGCTTCTTAGGAAATTCTTCTCTATCCTGAGATCATGAGATTTTCTCCTATATAATCCTCTAAAATTTCAGTTTCTATTCTTACATTTAGGTGTATAATCTACTTGAAATTGACTTTCTGGTATAGTACCAGCTAGAAATATAACTTCATTTTGTTCTGACAGATATTTGATTGTCCTACTACCATTTATTGAAAAGACAGTCCCTGCCTCTACTACTTCACCATGCCACCTCTGTCATTTATTGTGCATCTGTATATGTGTGTATATGCAATGGACTGAATGTTTGTGTTCTCTCAAAATTCCTGTGTTGAAACCCTCTTCACAGGGTGATGGTATTAGGAGGTGGGGCCTTTGGAAAGTAACTAGGTCATGGGAGTGAAGCCCTCCTGAATAAATGGGATTAAGTGCCCTTATAAGAAGAAGCCAAGGCTGGGCGTGGTGGCTCATGTCTATATAATATCAGTGCTTTGGGAGGCTGATGTGGGAGGATCACTGGAGCCAAGAGTTCAAGATAAGCCTGGGCAACACAGTAAAAGCCTGTCTCTACAAAAAAATAAAAATAATTATAAAAATAGAGGAGGGGCCAGAGAGCTAGATAGCTGCCTTTCCTCATGTGAGAATATAATGAGAAGCTGGCAGACTGTAACTTGGAAGCTCTCACCAGGAGAGGCCCTCACCTGGAAGAGTGCCTCACCAAGCTGGCACTCTGATCTTAAATTTTCAGCCTCCAGAACTGTATGAAGCACATTTCTATTGTTTATAAGTCACCCAGTCCGTGGTACTTTGTAACAGCCATCTGAACTGACTAAAACAATGTGTTTAAGTTTATTTCAGGCGGCTGTTTTGTTCTGCTTATCTTTTTGCCCACCCTTGCATCAGTGTCTCACTGTATTAATTAATATACTTTACTAACCTTGATATAATAGATGAAGTCTTCCTAGCTTGTTTTTCTTCTCCAAGAAAAACCAAGTGCTATGGTTTGAATATTTGTCCCCTTTAAAACACATGTTTAAATTTAACCCCAAGTGAGGCAATATTTGGAGACGAGACCTTTAAGAAGTTATTGGATCATGAGGGATTTGCCTTCATGAATGAGTTAATCCATTTATAGATTTATGGAATAATGAGTTCTCATGGGATGGGAACTGGTGACTTTATAAGAAGAGGAGGTGAGACCTGAGCTGGTATTGTGCATATTAGCATGCTTAGTCCCCTCACCCTGTGATACCCTGTGCCACCTCTGGACTCTGCACACAGTCCCCACCAGCAATAAGTCTCTCACCAGATGTGACTTCTCAGTCTTGGACTTCTCAGCCTCTATAACTCTGATAAATAAATTCCCTTTCTTTACCAATTACCTAGTTTCAGGTGGTCTGTTATAAGCAACAGGAAACAGACTACTGCAAATGTCATAGATATTCTCCATCCTTTTCATGTCCTTATAAATTTTAGAATCAGCTTCTCAAGTCCTACAAATAAATGGCTAATGATTTTTATTGGGATTGCACTGACTCTGAAACTCACTTTGGGAGAGCTGAAATGTTTCCAGTGTTGAGCTGTCCAAATTCCGCAGGTATAGTATATCTCTCCATGTATTTAGGTCCTCTCTAAATTATCTTAATAAAGTTTATAATTTATATAGAGAGGTCAGCATGTCTGCAGTTTTTAAAGATTTATATTGTCAACCTAAATAACAAACAGAGGGAGATTCTGTAAGAAAAATGTTTATTTGGGAATAGGCGTAGCAATGAGAATACATGTCTCATAGTAAACTATGTGCATATTCAGGGTTGTAAAGGAAGATAAAGGAAAAATGAAGAGGATTACATAATTGTTTTGAGATAATTGTTCTTGACCATGAGGATTAATAACAAGAGTGCTACTAGTCAAAGGCTGTACAGGCAGTTGCTGGGCAGAGGTCCTCACAAAAGTATTTTTGTGTGTAGAAGATTGTGATGGCCTTTGTGCAAGGTTGTGGTTTTTTCAGAGTCTTTTATGATAGTTCTCATTATCAGGCATTGTACATGAGGACCCTCTGTTCATGGCCTTCCCTGGCTCTGTTTGTCAGAGGTTTTAACGCATGTGACTTCTTTCGATTCTGACAACTTTCACAATTCCTGGATACTTCATATAATGCTAGCATAGTTGGTATTTTTAAATTTCTCATGATTCTAACATATAGGAATACAACTGATTTTGCAAATGTATGTTATGTCATCTTGCTAAAATATCTCATTCATTTAATAATTTATTCTTAGATACTCTTGAATTTTCCACATTTGTGATCCTACCATCTGTAAAGAATGATAGTTTTGTTTCTCTTTATAATTCCTATTCTTTTTAAAAAAATATACTTGCATTGCTAGGCTGGCCCTACTAGGCCCTCTAGTACATTGTTGAATAAAAGTGGTATTAACAGGCATTCTTTAAAGACAAAGCTTTAAACATCTTACCATACTTATAGTAAATATTACACTTAATGTCCTCACAGAAGTATTTTTGTGTGTATAAGATTGTGATGACCTTTGTGTAAGATTGTGGTTTTTTCAGTCTTTTGTGATAGTTCTTGTTACCAGGCATTGTGTGTGAATATTTACTCATAGTGTTTCAGACTAAGAAAATTCTTTTTCCAGTTCATTAAGAGTCTTTAAAAAATATTGAATGTTTATTTTTATCAAATACACTTTCTGTCATTATTAGGTTGGTCATATTTCTTCTTCTATTCTGTTATTGTAGGTAATAGTATTAATTGATTTTCTACTCCTAAATCAACTTTGTATTATTTAGACAAACTCATGTTTTATCTTTTTTTAATATTATCCCTTTTTATCCTTTTTATATATTGCTGTTTTCTGTGTGCTAATATTTTGTTTAGGAAGTTTGTATTTATGTTTTTTAGTGAGCTTACCTATAAGTTCCCTTTTTCTTACTGTCCTTAGTGGATTTTTTTTTTTGAGATGGAGTCTCTCTCACCAGACTGGAGTGCAGTGGTGCGATCTCAGTGTACTGCAACCTCTGCTTCTGGGTTCAAGTGACTCTTCTGCTTCAGCCTCCCAAGTAACTGGTATTATAGGTGCATGCCACCACGCCCGGTTAATTTTTGTATTTTTAGTAGAGACAGGGTCATGCCATGTTGGACAGGCTGGTCTTGAACTCCTGGCCTCAAGTGACTCACCCACCTTTGCCTCTCAAAGTGCTGGGATTACAGGCGTGAACCTCCCACACCTGGCCTCCTTAGTGGATTTTGATATCAAAGTTATGATAGCCTCATCAAATGAGTTAGAGAAAATACCCCCTTTTTCTAGTCTCTGAAAGGGTTTGTATTATTGGTCTTATTTCTCCCTTGAATGTTTGTAGAACTTGCTGGTAAAGTCTGGGCCTATAGTTTTCCTTTTGGAAGATTTTTGGGAAAAATGGAATGCTTGTAGGGCGAATTAGTTACTATTGGCTGCATTTGGTAATTTACAGCAAGGAAAAAAGCTCAAAAAAGAATTGGCTTATTTGCAAGCAGAAAAGGAATTTAATTATTTAATTTGAAAGGCAATTAAGAGAGCACAGAAATTCAGTACTTGCAGGTTTGGAAGATACAAGTGATTCTCATTTCCAGACGGTAAAAAAGAAAACTGAGAAGGCCTTTGAATATTAAAGTCTGATTAAAAATGCTTTGTTGCTAAAGCAAGTATCCCTTGAGGATGTGACCATATAGTCATTGTTAAAAATCTCCAGTTGAGTTAAAGTAGTGTTTATTAAGTCCTTTTAATTTGACAGAATGGTCAAGTAAAAGAGAATAAGGATGTCATCAAACCTGATAGGTTGAAGTATCTGAACTAACTTAAATGAGGGAGAATTGTTTTGAAAAGAATTGTAGGTGTCGCTATTATTACAGGCAGCTAACCAAAATAAAAAGTCAGGTATGTTTTTGAGAAAGAACTGTATTTCAAAAATACCACCAGCCTGGACTATAATTGTCTATGACTGTTGGCCCCCAATTTCTACGGGAAGGAAGCTGCTCAGTTCCCAAGAAAGGCATATTTTCCAGTGCCCTCTTCACCACCACCAAGGAGGATAATTGGAAAGGAATGACGTCCTGCTGGAGAGAAGACCAAGAGCCATAGTGAGCAAGGGGTTGGGGAGCCCATTAGTGTTAAAGAAATCAAGAGCTATTCAAGAAATACTCCCCCTCCCCAGAGTAGGAACTCCTTGTAATCATCTGCCTAGTGAGATTTTAGAATTGCATTTTCTGTCCTTCTCTTTTCCAAGTGGGAGGGTTTATCGGAGTTATTCTGACTCTGTTCCACTATTGTATATTATATATGTATTGGGGTGGGTGGAACAAATAACTGTTGTTATAAATTCATAGGTATCTAGGTGAAAATCAACCTTATCTGGACCTGATGTAGAGATTAAGATATTAGATCTTGGACTTTAAGCTCAAATGAGTGACTTTATGGGACTTTAAAGGTTTTTTTTTCCCTTGGGAAGGAGGTAAATATATTTGCATGTGAGAGGGTACAGAATCTGACAGAAAACTGAGCAGAGCTAAAGGGAGAATTAGAGAACTAGAGGACAGCTCAGAAGATATCATCCAGAATGCTTTGAAAAGACACAAAAGGATGGAAGATACAGAAGAGAAATTAAGATACATGAAGGAAAAACTAACAGAATTTATCATTCATTTAGCTACAGTTACATAAGGAAAAGATAGCAAGAAAGGGGCAGAGGCAATGTTTGAAGATGAAATGGTTGCAAATATTTCAGAATGAATTAAAGAAGCCCAGCAACCCCAAGTAGGATAAATAAAAAGAAATCTATCCAAGACACATTCTAGAAGATGCAGCAAACAACAGGCAAAGAGAAAGATATTAGAAACACCAGAGGAAAAAAAGTAGATTACATTCAAAAGAGCAACAGTTGTATTATCACTTGGCCGCTTAACAGCAGAAATAGAAGCCAGGTGACGTGGACTGGTATCTTAAAAGGGCTGACAAAATAGCTGCCAATCTAGAACTTACACTAAACCAAAAATATCTTTCAAGAATGAAGGCAAAAGAGACATTTCTTCAGATAAACAAAAGCTGACAGAATTCATCCTTTTTTTTTTTTTTTTTTTTTTGGATACGGAGTCTTGCTCCAACACCTAGGATAAAGTGCAGTGGCATAATCAAGGCGCAATGCAACCACGGCCTCCCAGGTTAAAATTAATCACCGGCCGCAGCCACTT
>CAUYLG010029268.1:0-29287 GCA_963573385.1 Cacajao melanocephalus
TGGCCGTACTATTTTTGGTCATGGTCCTACTAGTCCCCCATCTCTCCAGACAATAGTGTTGTTCATCTCAGGATGTATAACTTCTAAATTGCAGTTCTTTATCCGCCATCTGAATTCCACGTTACTACAAGAGGACTGACCCGTGCAGTCAATGCTAAGTGTCCCCTCAGGGGACCTGTAATAACTCCACAGGAATTCTTGCGCAGCACCTCAGTCTCTACCACAACACAATCTCTCCAGGTTAATGTTTTTAACTTACTTAGGGGACCGTTCTTTTATTTGCATGCAAGTTTTGATGGCCAAACCATTGTTACTTATTTCCTAAATTACAGAAAATACCAAGGCCAGAGATCATTAAAGGAAGGAGAGAACATCTGCCCAATGTGTGAAACTTTTCCTTCTATCCCAACTCCAGAAACACTCACTTTAATCGTGATATAGCATCATCATCATCACCATAAGCTGTCCGGCTTTCTTCAGGGTTTCCTCTGCTATTTGTGAAAGCTTTAATTTGACCCCAAGTCGGTGGTGACGTTCGGCGCTTTCTCTTTGTGGGAACAGTACTCCCCCTCGATGTTAGTCTCCCCATCTCTGTGATCGGGGGGTTCCTCTGCAAGTCTGTTTTTGTCATCTGGCTCCTAGTATGGCTTTACGTGTCTGGATGGTACCCACACCGGTTGTTGATCTGGATCTGCAGAAACGCAAGCAAATCCTCTCCCCTATTACCTCTTTCCCGATTCTTTGTGAGCAGATCTCGCCACCACATCAATTACCTTCCAGTTTCTTCCTTGGACTGTTTATTCGGGTGCTGTTCAGTAACCACGTTGTCTAAAGCCTCCAGTGTTTCTTTGGTCAGCTGTCAGGGCTCTATCCACACAGGTGTGTCATCCGTTTCAAAGCAATAGGCTCTGGCTGCCATCAAAAAGAACATGCTAAATCCTGGCAAGAATTTTGTCCTGTAATTTCTGAAGATTCCCTTGGGCTCTGCAAATTTTCTTCCAATCCCATCCCAGGCACATAGCCCTTGTCCTGCATCATTCGGTGGCCCGGGGGCTCTGTGATTGTTCAGGTGTTAAAACCCGAGCTCCCAGTTGCTGTAACAAATCTCCTCCCCCACAAGTTACCAGGGATTTGCATCACAATAGGCTGAGTAGGTCCAAGCTATCCCTCAGGCCCTTCCCAGGTTATAATGCGACTACTTTGATACACTTCAGAGGCCTGCCCTACTCCAAGCACTTTGAACTGAGCATCTTCCTCGGGCCAAGAAAGTGGCCAATGTTGGAAAGAAATAATAGAATCATCTGCTCCAGTATCTACCAACCCTGTAAATTTCTTTCCTTGAATCGTCATGTCGCATGTAGGATGGTCACCAGTAATTTGACTTCCTGAATATGCTGCTGTGTCTCATTTGTTTGAACCTCCATGTCCTCTCGTTCTTCTAGTTTCACTTTTTCCTCTTTTGTCATATGGTGTAACTAAAAGCTGTGCTATGCGTTCCCCAGGCTCAGCACTCCAAGGAGCGAAAGACACTACAGTTTGAATTTCCCCTATAGGGTCCGCATCAGTAACTCCTGTATGAATTCTACCTCCTTGAGCAGTGAGACTACATCTTCCTAGAAGTAAGCCCACAGTTCCAGGGGTAAAGGGCCTCAAACTCCTGTAGATTTTTTTTTGCGGTGGCTCTCCTAATAAAATGATTACCCTTTGAGAGCTGCACAAATCTGCTGTGCTCCCAGCTGTGGCAGGGAACAAGCATTGCATAGGGATGAGGGAATAGCTCATACTGGATAGGCCCCGGTTTGGATCGGGGCCTGAAGAAGGCCCCGCAAGGCGTCACCCAAAATCAGATCTATTGGAATCAGCCGGTAAGAAATAGCTATGTTCTTTAATAATCCTGCCACACATGGAGACTCAGGCCCATGATGGCTGATGGCCTCTGTGAACTCCTTCAACAGATTGGAGGGAAGGGGTTCAAAAGCCACCCTACTTGCCCTTGCTGATCTTCAGGGTGTACAACAACTGGAAACTGCCCTGCCTCCCAATCTCCCTTCTTTCTCACTTGCTGAATTCTGGCTTGGCTGAAACCACTTACTGTAATTCTAGGAAGACAAACGCCTGAGGTAGTTACTGTAGTTCTAGGAATACAGACGCCAACAGGAGAGGTAGAAATATCGGGAGTACTGGCCATCCCTCAACAAGATACTGGGGGTGGGCTGATGGGCACACCTTGTCCTCATTTGGCTTTTCATCTTTGTGCGCTATAATTTCTTTACATACTTTATCACTCTCCTTCTCTCCTGAATCATCTTTCTTCTCATTGAGTCCGAAACAGCTCCAGGGCAAAACACATCAAAGCCCAAATAGACCACACCAAATAAGCCCCGTGTTTACTTGATTTTTGTCCCATGTTACCCCAATATGACCGAGCTCCCCCAGCTGCCACCCTGGGAGATCTTTTCAAACGTTCTCGGGCTAATCCCGAGCTCCCCCAGCTAACCCTGGGAGACTTTTTTCTCCAACATTCTCAGCCTAACCCCGGGTTCTCCCTAACTCACCTGGGAGTCTCCCCGGGGTCCTCTGGGCTCCCCCTAACTCACCTGGGGGATTTTTTCAAACATTCCCAGGATTCCTTTCGAGCTCCCCAATTTGCCTAGGGGGATTATTTCCAAATGTATTCGGGATACCTCCAGCTTAGCCTCTCCTTTCTCCGTTGCTCTGGCAACTCTTCATCCTGGGTTTGAGTCCCCACACTTGGGTGCTGCTTACTGAGAACCAGCTCAGTCAGAAGACTCCTGCCATCAGCCTGTAGGCACGTCTTGTGCCGAGTCCTGCCATCGGTCTGTCTGCAGACACATCTTGTGCTGGGTCCTGCCATCGGTCTGTGTGTAGACACGTCTTGTGCTGAGTCTCATTATTGGTCTGTTTGTAGAAATGTTTTAAGTCCTACTATTGGTCTGTCTGTAGAATGTTTTGTGCTAAGTGCTGCTATTGGCCTGTCTGTAGAAATGTCTTGCGCTAAGTCCTGTTAAAGGAACGTGTGCACGAGGGCTGCCTCATGACCTCCGTTTTATTAGAGTTTGACATAAGTGACTCCATTTTGGTACAGGCAACATTCACAACTTTCTATGTGACTTCGGGGCCCTGGACCCGGAGCCTTCCCCTGGCCATTTTGCAGGACTACCTATGAGCCTGAGTTCCTTGAGATAGGACTGGGTCTCATTCCCTCCTGAAACTCATCTGGGACAGTGACATCCCATGCCATGCGTTGCTGAATGACTGCATCCACTCTCCCGGCCAGCGTGCCAGCCTCGCTCTCAACCTCCCTGGCTGGCATAGGTGCCTTGCACAGATATTCAGTGGCACTAAAAGATTGCTGTGCTCTCAGCTTCCTCCACCTGCAGCCCTCACTGGCCCACCCAGCTGTTCTGTCTCTGCTCAGGACGAGATCCGCCCACCGCCCCCCCCCACCCTCTCTGTCTCCATAGCCAGGTGATGGTAGTTCCCCCATGGTCTTTTCCAGACCCTCACTGGCCCCTTAGTTCACTATGATGACTTCACCTCTTGGGACTCCATGTGGACATCTTTCCCTTGAATACATCTACATTTGCCTGACCAAGAATATGGTTACAAGATGGGTCCCACATCTGGCTCCAAAGCCCCTTGTCAGATTAAGGAAATCCCCTGAATTCCTAGCTTGCTAAGAATTATTATAAATGGCTGTTGGGTGACTTACTGAGTGCCTGTTCTGCGACCATTGAGATGGTCACATGGGTTTTGCTCCTCTAATCTATTAATGTGAATTACACTCTTAGATACTCTGGTGTTGAAACCGCTTTGCAATTCTCAATTAAATCCAGTGTAGCACTTTGCGAAATTTGGTTTATATTATTGTTTGTTTATTTATTTATTTATTAAAGACGAGGTTTCACCATGTTGGTCAGGCTGGTCTTGAACTCCCGACCTCAGGTGACCCGCCCGCCTCGGCCTTCAAAGTGCTTGGATTACAGGCGTGAGCCACCACGCCCGGCCATTATTATTGTCTAAAATCTTGACATCAGTATTTGGTTTGTAAGTTCCTCTCCCCTTACCTAGTTTTCTTCTTGTCTAGTTTTGCTATCCAAGTTAAATTTACGAAGGGTTCTCAGACTTGATTCTGTGGTAGAATTTGTCTAAGTCTGGAATTACCTGTTCTCTATTTCGTGGAACTTCCCTGTAAAACTGTCTAGGGGAACTTTCTTAACCATTGACTCAATTTCATCAGTGATTACAAGTCAGGCTTCCTATTGGTCAGTTTTGGAGATGTTTCTTCCATTTACTTTCAGTTGTGCTACTTTCCAACTTAAGTAGCACACTTAGTTTATCTTTGGCCCTTAAAAATACAGACACACATGCCGGGAGCGGTGGCTCACACCTGTAATCCCAGCACTTTGGGAGGCTGAGGCAGGCGGATCACAAGGTCAAGAAATTGAGACCATCCTGGCCAACACGGTGAAACCCGGTCTCTACTAAAAATACAAAAACTTAGCTGGGTGTGGTTATGCACGCCTGTAGTCCCAGCTACTCTGGAGGCTGAGGCAGGAGAATTGCTTGAACTCGGGAGGTGGAGGTTGCAGTGAGCCGAAATTGCACCACTGCACACCAGACTGGCGACAGAGTGAGCCTCGTCTCAAAAAAAATTAAAAAAAAAAAAAGTAGAGACATACAGCACATGTGTGTATGAATGGCACTATTTGTCTATGTATAGATGCACATGCATTTAGGGAACATGAGTTGTTTTTTGTGCAGGTTTAGCTCTGTTCCACAGATGTTTTCTTTTTGAGACATAGTCTCACAGTCACCCAGGCTGGAGTGCAGTGGTGCAATCTCAGTTCACTACAACCTCCACCTCCCAGGTTCAAGCGATTCTCCTGCTTCAGCCTCCCCAGTAGCTGGGACTACAGGCACGCGCCACCACACCCGGCTCATTTTTGTGTTTTTAGTAGAGATGAGGTTTCACCATGTTGGCCAGGCTGGTCTCCAACTCCTGACCTCAAGTGATCCACCCACCTCTACCTCCTAAAGTGCTGGAATTACAGGCGTGAGCCACCAAGCCAGGCCATGCTCCACAAATGTTAATATACAGTACTTTCATTATCTTTTAGTCCCAAATATTTCTAACATCCAGTAGGAATTCTTTACCTCATAGAGGTAACTTACGTTTTAAAAATTCCAAATATGAAATTTTAAAAATTAAAAAAAGTTGTTTTTGAGACGGAGTTTCACTCTTGTTGCCCGGGCTGGAGTGCAGTGGCGTGATCTCGGATCACTACACCCTCTGCCTCCCAGATTCCAGCAATTCTCCTGTCTCAGCCTCCCGAGTAGCCGGGATTACAAGCTTGCGCCACCATGCCTGGCTAATTTTTGTGTTTTTAGTAGAGATGGAGTTTCTCCATGTTGGTCAGGCTGGTCTCGAACTCTCGACTTCAGGTGATCCACCCGCCTTGGCCTCCCAAAGTGCTGGGATTACAGGCGTGAGCCACCATGCCTGGCCTACTCAAAATTCTTTTAATGACAATGAGATATGGTCAGATGACGACACTGATTCCTTGAAATATCTTAAGACTTCTTTTCTGGACAAAGCAGGTGGTGTCCATATATACTTGAAAAGATGTATTCTTTTCAGATACTGTTGTGTCTGTCCCTGAGATCAAGCTCACACGCATCTGATGTTTGATCTTTCAGTGCTTTTTCATCTGTCTGCTATCTAATAACAGACATGCCAGCTCCCTTTCGGTTACAATTTATCTTTGTCTCATAACCGGAAACCAAAGAATTTTATTTACAGCTGTATCATCCATATACCACTAAAATTCACCTGAGTTGATTCAACTTGCATTCATTTGACTGCCTGTAGCTCTGGATTTAATTCTTCCATCCCACTTTCTATCTTCCATTTGCCTCACAGTCTCTCTCATTTTATTCTTTCTCTTTTCCTTTGGGCCAATGTACGTGGCCCAACTCACATGCATGGACTCTGGGAAGGTGCAGCTCCCTTCCTCCCTCTAAATTCTGAGCAGTGAAGAAGAGAAAGGAACGAGACCCCCACAGGCAGAAGCCAAGAGATGGGGGAGGAGCCATGGCATTCTGCCCCAGGATGCCCCATGCCTGAACGTGCTCCTGCCACTCCCGAGTGCCAGGTGCCCATATGCTACACCTCAGGGCTGTCGTTGTGAGCTGTGAGCGAAGGTGGCCCGGCAATAGAGGCCACCCTCTTCCGTCCTGTGGCTCCCGCAAACACAGGCAGGGGAGAAGAGGCAGTGACTGCCCACCCCCACCATCCCTCCTCCCTGACCCTGCAAACTCGGGGAAGCTCTCAGGCCCGGAAAAGACCGGGCCCCGGTCTGGCTCACCCTTTCCCTGGGTCTGAAGGCCCCGGGCCCCACTATCAAGGAGGACCCTGAAACATTCTCTTTCACATGGGTGATCTGAGCCCTCACAACTCAGCAGAGCACGACTCTGTCCCCTTCACGTGGAGAGGCCAAGGTCCGCGGAGATCCTGGGATGAGCCACCATCAAGGACTCAGAGGGTCCCCTGGAGCCTCCCAGGAGGGAAAGGCTCAGGCCAGGCCCGCGCGCTCCAGGTCCTGCGGCAGGATGCGGCCCTTCTTGCGGGCCTTGAGCAGGCGGCGCTCGGCGCGGGCCGCCTTCTTCCTACGCAGGTTCTGCCGCCGCCGGTCCTGGCGCTGCTGCATCTTCTCCACCACGCTGGCCGTGCGCTTCTCCCACTTGCGCTGCCGCTGCGCCCTGCGCTTCTCCTTGCGCTTCAAGGCCTCCTGCAGCAGGCGCTCGTCGTCACGGATCTTCACGCCCTCCGCCTTGTACAGGAGGTTGGTCCACTTCATCTTGGCCTCCAGCTCCTGCGCCTTCCCCTCATCCTGGCCGCGCAGCTCGTCCAGCCGGCTCTGCCGCGCCTGCAGGCGCTCCAGCAGCTGCCGGTAGTTCCTCCCGGTCAGCGGCGTGAGGTTCCCCTTCACCCTCTGCCTCTTCTCCTTCCTGCGCTGCGCCTTGCTGGCCGGCTCGTCTTCACTCACCTCCACCTGGGAAGGCGACACGGCGTCAGCTCACGCCAGCCCCGAAATCGGGCCCCAGCCCTGGCCAGCACCGCAAGGGACCTGCGCTGTTCCTGTCGCCACCTTACAGGCGTGATGGGGTCTGGGCGGAGGTCACGAGGCTAACAAAGGGCAACGGTGAGGCCTGAGGCGGACCCGGCCCAGCCGAGGCCCCAGCTTCCACTCACCTTATTGAAGATCGGCCCCGGCGGCTCCCGAGGCTCCCTGCGGGCCCCCTCTGGGATTGGCTCCACTGGCTCCTGGGCCTCCGCGGCCTCCTCAGCCTTCCTGGCCTTCTCTTTCGCCCGCAGCTCCTTTCGCTTCCTCTTCTTCCGGTCCCGTTCCTGCTTTCTCCGCTGCCTTTTCTCCAGGGCAGCAGGGGACAGCTCCTTGGCACTGCCCTGTGGGAAAGAGGCGCTCGCTCATTAAAGTTCTCTCGACCCCGGGGTGCGCTAGCCTGGCCCATGGTCGACAAGAATCAGGGCTGGAAGACACGTGAGGAAATCCTCACGCCGAACAAGGGACCCACTGAGTTCAGAGTTCCACAACGGGATGGTGCTCCCCAAAATGCAAATGACCCCAAAAGGGAGAAGGGACCCCCCGAAATAAAAATCACAGCTTCCAATTCCCAGGCATTTACCAAGTGCCCGGATACGTTAGGAACATGGTTTCACCTGTCACACAGCGTTTTATGGATGAGGAGGTTCGAGACCACTGCCTAGAACTTGGAGTTGGGGTCTGAACACCCAGGCACCTGTCCCGACCCCTACCCGTTCTGCTCATGAGATGAGGTTCCCAAACGAAGCTCTCCCCAATGGCCTTTCCCATCCCCAAACCCACAAGAGCTCCAGCCCTGCCCGAACGAGACCTGTGCTGCAACAATGGGGGTGCGAGCCTCTCAGGAACCACACACCGTACCTCGGGATGGCAGAGGAGAGAAGCTGGGTACTGTCCCTCACATAGTACGAGGCCTTAAGGAAGGGCCCCAGGGAAAGGGTGGGTAGGGGCCGACACGGGCGACACCACCATTCAGCACAGAGAGCTGCGCTGGCACTTCCTGTGCCTGGCCACTCAGCTCAGGTCCCTCTCAACTCACAGGACTATCACGACATTCAGAGAAACGGACAAAGGAGGTGCCCATCCCAGTGCCGTGTTCAGCAAAGGTAGCGTCCCAGAAGAAAGGAGGATGACGATGCTAGGGACTGAGGTTCTCCAGGAAAATTGGAACTGCCCTCCCCGGGCCCAGCTGCGGGGCCCAGGCAGGGTCGCTGCAGAGGGAGAACAGGGGCTGCAGCTCCTGCTGACTGCCGACCCCAGGGAGAACACAGGCAGGGCAGAGACAGCACTCCAGCACACCTGCCCGCCTACCTGGCCCCGAGCCTGCTGGATCTTCTCATGCAGTCGCTGTCGCAGAACATCCAGGGCAAACAGAGACTCAGGCTCTGTGGTCAGGCCACCTGCAGGGAAGGAGCCAGGACTGCAGGGGGTGCTCTCTCACCCTTCCCCTCCCTCCCTAGGGCCCAGCACCCCTGTCCCACTGTGGCCACTCATGGATCTGCAGGACAATTCCTGTAAATCTTACTCCACCACTTCAACCTGGACTGGTTCCTACACCATCTTCCAGGATAGGTAACTGAGTGCCTCTCGAGGTAGGTCAATGTGCTATGAGAAAACACTTCCTGTGGCACAAGCCAAACCACCTCCTCCAAATTCTGCAGGCTGGGCACTTGAACAAGTTGGCTCTCACGACGTCCCTGCAGAGACCTGAGGGCAGTGCAGCTCTTCAAGCCAAGCTGCTCCAGGTGCTCAGAGAGACACAGCCTCGCCCCCTGCCATCCTGCCCACCATGTGGCCTGGAACGCCACGCAGTTCCTTCGGTCCCATCCACGCTAGTGCTCCTGTGAGCTTCACTCCTGGGGAAGTCTTGTGCTATCCCTGTGGGCCTGATGCTGCTTTTTTTTTTTAATAGCAGAGAGGACCAAGCCCAAGCCAGCCCTTCCCTGCACAGAACCAACACGCCCTGAAGCCTCTCACCTGCAGGGGTCTCTGCTGAGCTGGAAGCTGAAGCGACTTCCTCTTCGGCTGCCTCAGGCCTCCTGGCCCCAGAGGTTGCTGGAGACTTCTCCCCTGAGGACTTGGCTTTGCGCTCAGCAGCCTTCTCTTCTCGCTTCTGGTATTTCTTTTGTGTTTTCTTCCTTTTCTTTTTTGGGGGCCCTGCAGTTTCTGAGCCTTGAGTTTTGCCAGCTAAAATGTAAAATGAGAAAGAGTCACAGTCCCAATCCCGTGGCCTGTTGAACAGGCAGGAAAGGCTCACCAAGGCTTTGATCCCAGTAGGAGGCAGAAAGAGGATCAGGATTGGGGGCCAGAGACACTGATCCCAGAGCTCAGAACCACAACCTTGATCCAGCCGTTCTGCTTGTGAGAATTCATGTACAAAGATTAGGCCTCAAGGACGTTCATCACATTATTTGAGTGAAAAATCAAGAAAACCTGAATATGCACCTCCACCAGTAATTTCTGGCCCTGCTTCACAACAAGCTACTATGTGGCCATCAAACACAATGACGAGGGCGTTCACTTTAGTGGCTGGGGGTGATGTTTACATCTTAAATGGAAGAAATCAGTATGTAAAGTAGGAACCGGGGTTTTAATAAACGAAAAAAAAAATTGTTTTAAACTTCGAGAAAGACCAAAGACATACTAGGAAGAAAAGTCACTTAAGTTTTTGGATTTGCTATAACCAATATTTTGTCCTTGAATAAAAAGGAAACCCCGTTTTACCTCTGGTGGTTCCAAAGACCCTGCTGCTCTCCCCTCCTCCTGGGCCCAGACAGCACTGACAAGTCCCTGCCCTCTGCTTCCCCGCCCGATGATCTACTTCTCTGGCGCAGCCCGGTCACCAAGCCATGCGAACCCTACGCGCAGAAGCCCTCTGCCATCCTCGGCCTCCCCACACCGCACCATGCCCATAATGAAGGGGCAGAAGGCTGAAAGGGCCTTTTCCCAGACTGACCGTTACTCCTGTCTTCCCGCCCAGTGTGGAAGTGGCGAGTTAGTTCAGGACGCCAGCAGCCGAGAACCTGCCCTACAAGGGTGGCCTCCTCTGAATCCTAGCCACGCTTCGAGCCGCATGGGCAGGCGGCACCGAATTCCACGGATCCCTGGATGGCAGTTTCTCCCTGATACCCGTAACAAACAAGGGAAACTGGCTGGGGGCGGTGGCTCACGCCTGTAATCCCAGCACTTTGGGAGGCCGAGGCGGGGAGGATCACTCGAGGCCAGGAGTTCGAGACCAGCCTGGGAGACATGGCGAAACCACGTCTCTATTAAAAACACGACAATTAGTCAGGCGTGGTGGTGGGCGCCTGTGGTCCCAGCTACTCGGGAGGCTGAGGGAGGAGAATTGCATGAATCCAGGAGTCGGAGGTTGCAATGAGCCGAGATCGCGCCAATGCACTCCAGCCTGGGCGACAGAACGAGATTCCGTCTCAAATAAAAAAATAAAAAAGGAAACGGCGGTCATTTCACACGTCACTGAGATTTTTTTCTAGTACTTTACAGACTCGTCTACACCGACCCCGGCCGCGTCCCACCTTCGCAGGCCCCCAAGTCCCGGAGCTGCGCATTACCCTGCCTGCGCGCCTGCGGCTGCGGGCCCGGCTGGGCGCAGATCTTCCTGGCCAGGCTCTGCAGGTAGGCGTCCTTCGCGAGCAGAGAAGCCATTGCGGAGGTCGGGACAGTCCACGACTCACACCGTCCCCGCGGCGCTTGCGACCCTCACCAACCCCGCCGGAAACCACCACACGTGCAGGCGCCGCCAGACGAGCGCCGAGCCGCCAACCCGCGCGCTCGATTAGTCACACCTGGCTCCGCCGGAAGCGGCGGGCGGGGCGGGGCTGGGCGCACAGCATTGTGGGCCGAGGGCAGCCGACCTCCGGTGCAGTCCGAGACCCCGATTTCCGGCCTCAGCGCCTCCATCCCCTCGGCCCCGCACGTATCCCTGCGCTCCGCTGACCCCCACCCCCGCACAGCAGGCGCTCTGGAGTAGGGGCGAAATAAATGAATGACCGGCAGTATATTCATTCAGTCCTTAAGGGGCCTCAGGTGGACGCGGACTGAACGCCTGACACGTGGCAGGCTTTAGGTTCAGTCCCACCGGACACAAGCCGTGTGTCACACACACAGTGTTCTCGGCCGGTGTCTGCCGTATAGGTAAGTGATAAACCAGGCAAGCGTGTGACCGTCATGTGAGGGGAGCGCCAAGGAAAGCCCCAGGGTAAAGGGAGAAGTGTTGGGTGGGAGGGAGCCAGCCTGTTGAAGGAAGACCCCCCCTGGGCAGTGTTTTGCTCTGAAAAATATTGTTACACACTACTTTTAACACAGGACGAGGCCTTTATAAGAACTCACCAGGGCCAGGAGAAAGGAAAAGTCATTGCCTGAGGCTTGGGACCCCCATACCCCAATTCCTGCACAGGAAAATTACAAGCTCGTTAAGGACCCAGAGCCCCTTCCAGGGCAACCCTGTTGGTGAAGGGAGAACTTGAAGTCGTAAATTACAATTGAAAAGGTGGCTGCTAATATGTATATTAGAAGCAGTAAGAACTAACCTTTCTTCCCCTAACTTCTGCCATGAGTTGAGTTAAAAAAAATTTTTTTGGCGGGGCACAGTGGCTCCCGCCTGTAATTCCAGCACTTTGGGAGGCCAAGGCAGGAGGATCACTTGAGCCCAAGAGTTGGAGACCAGCCTGGGCAACACAGTGAGACCCTATCCCTACAAAAGAATTTTAAAATTAGCTGAACGTGGTCGCCTGTCCTTCTAGTCCCAACTACTCAGGAGGCTGAGAAGAGAGGATCGCTTGAACCCAGGAGCTGGAGGTTTCAGTGAGCCAAGATCACACCACTGCATTCTAGCCTGGAGTGCCAGGCTGTCTCAAAAAATATACATTTTTTTCACTTTTAAAAAGGCCACATTTAGCAGTTGGGGGGCGGGTTGTATGCAAACTACGGTGACACTAAGGTTAGTAAGTTCTGACATCCCACTGCCATTCAGACCAGCCTAGAGGTGATGCTTCATGGAGGATGGGCGTGACACTGCAGATGACTCCCCCATACTGCTGGGCATCTTAACCCCATCACCTACTGAGTTGAGAATGGGTATCTGATCCCCTAAGCCCCTTCTCTTCCTCTCATCCCAACTCTTTTTTTCAGTTAAAGCGGCTCCATCCTTCCAGGTGCTTGGGTCAGACTCTGAAACCACTGACTCCTTTCTTATTCCCATATCCAACGCGTCAGCAAATCCTGTCAGCTGAGCATTCAGAGCACCTCCAGAACCCAACTAGACCCACTCCCATCTCACCACCACTCTGAGCCTGTTTTTATATTTTGAGACGGGGAGTCTCACTCTTTTGCCGAGGATGGAGTGCAATGATGTGCTCTTGGCTCACTGCAACTTCCACCTCCTGGGTTCAAGCAATCCTACTGCCTCAACCTCTTGAGCAGCGGGACTACAGGTGTGTGCCACCACGCCTGGCTAATTTCTGTATTTGTTTTCAGTAGAGACGGGGTTTTACCATATTGCCCAGGCTGGTCTCAAACTCCTGACCTCAAGTGATCCACCCACCTTGGCCTCCCAAAGTTCTGGGATTACAGGCGTGAGCCACCGTGCCTGGCCTGGTCCTGTTTTCGATTTTAAGACTATCCGAAATAACCACCAAATACAATGCAAAATAAAAATAGGCATAAAAAACTACTTTGGGAACAACAGAAGAAATCTAACTGTGGCCAGATACCAGAGGATATGGAATCATTCATTTCGGTTGTGATGATGGTAGGAGAATGTGCTCAGAGGCAAACCGATAAGTGCTTCCATGAGTTCAAATCCCCTCAAAAGAAAAAGCTTGGGATAAAAGAGTAGCATAGACTGAGGATTGGCCAGGGCTTAGCAATGTGGTGGCCACTGGTGACCTTAATAGGTGTAGTTTTGCTAGAGTCGTGGAGACAAAACCTGTCTGACTAAGCTTGAGAGAGAGCTGCAGATAGACATGTCAGCTGCTTCCCCGTGACGCTCTGCTGCCCAGGGCCATGAGCTGGAGAGGACACGGGGTCAGGAGAGCGGCTTGGCTTTAAAAAGGGTGGATAAACTTTATTTTCACATGGGAATGATGGTACTGGCCAAGCAGAAAACAAAGCTGATGGCAGAAGGTCTTATCGCTCAGGTTTTCAGAACCAGGACAAGTGGGATCCCACCACAAAGTCTGGCCTGCTCCTTCCGGGCTTTCCCTTCGTATATGCTTCCATCTGGTTGTAATCTTTTTCCTCCTTAGTGGTGAAGTACAGGGCATTTCCACAACCAAAACAGTGCACGAGGAGATCACCAGACTTCTCAATGGGGAAATTGTCCCGCAGAGGGGAAGCAACTTCCCTAGGCCACCCCAGAAGCCAGGCCCAGAGTTGGGGCTGGGCCTCAAGCTCCTGTCTGTCTGGTGC
Source organism: Cacajao melanocephalus (assembly GCA_963573385.1). NCBI lineage: Eukaryota > Metazoa > Chordata > Mammalia > Primates > Pitheciidae > Cacajao > Cacajao melanocephalus. Next base: position 13,575 of record CAUYLG010029268.1, read on the forward strand.
TTTCTGCTTGGCTGTGGGGTTCTCTGGTCCAGGTGGTGATGGGTCAGCTGTGTCCACAAGGCTGAATCCTGGGCTGTCACCTCATCCATACATCGGGAAAGATGACGGTCTCCCCCGTGAGAAGATGAAGCACATGGATGGTGGTGGAGGAACTGGGGGGTGCGGGACTTTGGGGCAGGTGTGCTCTCTCCTCACACTTCCTGCCCAGTGCTGCGATTTCTGCATTTCTAAGGTGAACCTGGCACCAGGAGACACTGGATCTAGAGTTCCATCAGGGTTCTGCCACTTCGCTTCCTATCTCTGTGGCCACGGGTACACCGCACCCCTTCTAAGTCCATATTCTCTCCTCTCTGAAATACTGGCACTAGGAGCACCGGCTCAGGTGGCAGAGAGGATGAGATGCCATCACAGGCACCGGTGCCTGGATGTGCAGTGATGCAGCAGGTCCATTCACTGAATACAGGTGCCGGTGGGGAGAGGGTGAGCTCGGGCCAGGCTGTCCAGGCAGAGCGGAGGAGCTGCTGCTCGGGCAGCTGCTGGGAGACTGAGCGTGGCTCTGGACTGACGAGGAATGAGGAAGAAAGAGCAGCGAGGCAAAAGCGTGGCGGTGTTTTAATCAAGTCTCATTACAGAGGAGACTTAGGAAGGAGTCCCACCTAGCTTCCATATGCGTGGGCAACCCCTGTCATACGGCCCTGCCGTAACACTCAGCCACGGCGCCAACGTGTGCCGCTGAGGGCAAGCAGCAGCAGGTGGGACTCCGCACGGGAACCCCGGCCTGCCCAACACCACCTGCTCGGAGCCCCTCTCAACTCTAACAACAGGCTCGGGTTGGGGCTCCCCCACATCAGGCACCCTCCTGCCCCGCTGCTGAGGTCCCCGACAGGCCAGACCTATGTTGGAAACTTTCTTCCACCTGGCCGGCCAGAAAGGCAGCAAAAAAGGGATGATGACTCAGGGAACGATGGGCTGTTCAGAAATGGCCAGGAAACAACTGTTTCCCAACCGTCCTGGCTTGACCGGCCCTGGCCTAACGCGCTTCACAAGGAAGTCCCAGTGGCTCTGGGGTCCTGAAGTCCCCAAATGGGAACCTAGGCTGAAAGAAGCGAGGCTGTGGCAGCATCCAGAGGGCGACCTCAGGTTTTGTTTCTGACAACGAAGGGTGGCCTCAGAGGCTCAGGTGTGCTCAGTGGGGCCGGGGCCACTGGCATGGGAATGGGCAGGGGCTGCCGCCTGCAGGGGGCCAGCACTGGGCTCCGGGGACGCCAGCAGAGGGGCCGAGAGGCCATCAGAAGAGTCTGTGTCGAGGTCCAGCCTCCCGTAAGCTTCGCACAGAGGCAGGTCATTAGCTTCGCAAAGGCTTGAGCTTTTCCACCACCAGAAACCCCAGGGAGACAGGAGCAGGCAGAGAGGAAAGCCGGCGGGGGGAAGCAAGACAGAAGCAGAGTTAAGAAGACGCGACCACACCTAGACCTGCCTTTCCCTCTTCCTACTCCTGCTCCAGCCGGCCCGAGTCGGCAGGCCTGGCAGACAGAGGGGCCGGTGGTGAGAGCCACCCTAGCATCCTTAAAGGAAGAAGCCACCCTGGCCCAGCCGCCAACAGCTGTGTGACATCAGCAGGCTCTTCCTGCCCAGCCTCCACATGGGCCTTTCCTAACCCCTGCCTCCCAGCTGGTGCTGGGCCCCTCCTCTTGCAAGAAGCTGTCAGGCTGGCGCCCCCTCCTCCCTGACTGCAGAAACCAGGGTCACTACACTGCAGAGAGCTCTCTGAGGGGGGACTCTGTCTTCCTTCTGAGTCTGTCCCTGTCTGACACAGCCTGAAGGAGGCGAAGCTGGAAACAAAGGCCCTGGCACTTCCCTGTGGCGCTAGGTCAGCCAGGTGGCCTCCGGCAGGCATCCCCACCTCTAACACGGGGAATCCTCACGGCGGCCAGGATGCAGGTGAAGGGCACAGCTAGCCCTTCCCATGCCCGCAGCTGATGGTCCACGCCCGCCTCCTTCTAACCTGCAGGCAGGGGCCCTGGCTTTCCTGGGTCCTGCCTCCCTTGCTCCTGCCCTTGTTCAGTCTCAGAACCGTCCTGGGCACAGAGCAGCATCCCGAGGAGAGTGGAGGAGAAGGGGCAGAGCCAGAAAGAGCAAATAACCAGCGGAGAGTGGGCAGGCGGGCACGGAGGGGCAGCTCATGCGGGGCGGGGAGCGCAGCGCCCTTTGGGGCACCAGCAGGAAGGGGCAGAGGAAACTCTTCCCAGCCCTGGCTGCTTAAAGGCGACGTACAGAGGAGGGGCAACTGCCTCTGCCACAGGAGCTGTGTGAGGCCCCCGGGCGCGCTGGTGTGGACAGGATGCCTGCGGGAGGGGACACAGGCTGGCCTGGAAGCCTCTCTGGATGAAGGCGAGGGACTCCTGGGGAGGGCGTGGGAAGCCTGGCACATCTGTCCTGGGTTTGCACCCTACTCTGCTGCGGGGCCGTGGGCAGGTTCCCTCCCTCCCCACCCCAAGGCAAGGCAGGCTGAATTTCGGCCTCCCAGCTGCTCTGTCCAGGGGCCCTCAGGGATCGTGGCTGCCCCAAGAGACAAACCGAACAGTAGTGGAAGGAGACGCCTGGAAGGGTCTGACACACCCCAGGACCCCTCTCGGCCACCCTACTGTGTAGGAAATGCTGTCTCCTGTCTGCTGAGTTAATGAGTGTTGGGGACCAAAGCTTCCCTCCACAACGCCCTGGAAAACTCTAGAACTGCTGCAGCTGGGCAGTGCCACTAAGCCCAGGGCAGGGAAACCAAGCCCCAGGCCACGCTGGCTCTAGACATCAGTCCACCACCAGGAAGGAAAGTTTTGTCTAGGAGAAGGCACAAGATGGACACAGACTGTGCGTCTGCTGGACTGAATCTTGATTTTCTAAGCTAATGGGGGCAGAGAGGAAGGCCTCCCTGTCTCCAGCCTAAGATTCCCCCTAGGTAAAAAACACGTGGACTCTGACTTCTCAGACCCTGCCATCTCAAAAGGTTTCAGGTTTCCGGCTTCTTATGTGGCCCCAAGAGAGTCAGGATGATGGGTTTTGACCCTTCTGCATCCTTGGGGCCCAGCATGGGCCTGGCATGTAGGCCGGCTCCAGCTCCGTGGATAAGGCTGAGTGGGTCAGAAATGGGAACTTCAACAGCTTTCAAGGCCATTCCCTGCCTGGGCTTCGTCCCCCACAGTCCCATGAGTGTCCCTGCCTCCACACTGGGGTTTTGTGACATCCCCATTCCCCATGGACTTGCATCCCTGATGCCCTGGACATAGGTATGGACTTGAGTGCCCAGGAGGGGCTGGCCCAGCCTTGGCCAAAATCTCTGAATATGGATTCAGACGCTAACAGGCACAGCACTGGCCCAGAGGCACTGCCCGGGGAGGGAGGGAGGCTCTCAGGAAGATACCCTGCAGGGGATGCTGGCCAGGCCCTCCCTTCTCCAGACGTGGCCTGTCCAGCTGGCGTGAGTCCTGTGGCTTTCATCACAGTGCACTGTGGGAAAGGCCCAGGGCCCCGGCCGATGCTCGTGAACTGTCTGTCGATCAAACACTCTGGCCAGGAGCTCTGCTCTGAAACCCAGGCACGGTGGCACTGCCAAGAGCAGCAAGGATTTGAAAAAGCAGAAGGCCCTTCAGAGTCAGGCCAGCCCTGCCTGCTGGCCAGGCCCAGGTAGGCAGGCTCCCACTCTGCAGGGGGAGTCCAGCACTATTTGTACCTGGACGAGTAATACTCCTCCTCCAGCTCGTAGAGGTCAATGGAGATCTCGTCCCGCAGTGTGATGAGCTTCCGGTCGCACTCCTCCTGCAGCGCGCGCAGCTGCTGGTTGCGCTGGTCGATGGCCTCGTTCACGGAGGGGAAGTCGTTGAGGATCAGGAACTGCTTGAGGTCGGACACCAGCTTCATCAGGGACTCACCGGCTCGGACCTGTGGCCATCAGAACCAGGGTGGGCACAGGGTGAGGGGGGACAGCGGCCCTGCCCACAGGTGGCTGATGCTGGGCAAGCAATGGCCTCTCTGGGAGCCTCTGCTTCATTGCAAAGTGGGACTCTATCTCTGACCTCCACAGGTTCATTTGTGAGAATTAAGTGGGAAAACTGGGATGTCAGTTCCGGAGGGCAGGCCCTCCCCTCCCCTCAGCCTCTGGCTTCCACTCTCACAGGACTGGCCTCCAGTCCAGTGATGCAGGTGCACACTCTGCTCATTACAAACGCAAACCCCACAGATAAAACTGCAGTCCCTTTTGCCTCCTGCCCCGGGGTAGGGGTAGCACAGCTGCCAGCTGGGCAGGGCTCCTGTGGGACCTTTCCCCACACATTTTCTGCCTTAGACGTGAACCTGCAGGAATAGCTGCTTGCTGTGTTTCTCCTCTGGTGCGAAGGAATCCAGTGGCGCCTACGGTTCCGCTGGGCTGTCTGCCTTTTCACTCCCAACTGACCTTAGGAACTCGTGAGTTAGCAGGAAGGGCTGCCCTCTTCCTGGCACCTGCACAGCTACAGGACGGCATGGCTGGCTCTCTGCCCAGCCTTCCTCCAGGTGCCCCACGTGTGGACAGTCTCCTGAGAAATGATTTGCCCCCACCTCATTCCTTAAAGCATCTCTACATTCGCCTCCTTCTGCTCCTTCTCGGGGGAAGAGCACACCAGCCCGAGACCCCTACCCTCCACCCAGGAAACCCCAGCGGGGACCGATGCTCCTGGGGCCTGGGCTGTGCCCTCCACCCTGGCCACTCACGATGTTGGCGGCTCGCACGTGCATCTCGTAATTGTCCTGTTCACCTTGAGTGGCCCGTGACACCTGCGTCTCGTCCTCAATCTGGGGGCAAAGACGAAAACCTAGAATCAACCCAGCCAAGCTGTCCCACCCCTGGCTCGGCCCGGCCCGGCTGACGGGAACTGTCATCTGGCCGGGATGCCCACACTAGCCACGACCTGTCTGTGCTGCCTTCTACAGACCTGAGCGCTGTCAGCCAAACCTCTGGCAAGGTTCAATTCCACCCTCTCTGGTTCTGGCCGTGGGAGACAACAGGCACCTTGCTCCAGACAGACGGAGGTCGACCCACGCCGCTGCCGTGCTCGGTGCAGGGAGGGGGGCTTAGCTGCGCCGGGTCTTTCTGGGCTGTTTGGTAGGAAGTGTCCTCACTTGCTTGGTATTTGGTAAGCCGTTAGACGGATGAGTGAAGGGATCATGGATTTTTCTTTTCAGTGACCATTTCCTGGTCACTTCCCAGGTGCCAGGCACTGTGTCACACACTTGACCACCATCAGCCCATGGCATTCTCACAGAAGCCTGGCCTGCCACCCCTGGTTTATAGGTGGGCAAGCGAGGCTGCGACAACCGGTGCAGTCAAGGAGTCTCAGACGGTGAAGAGGGGCCAGGAGCCCAGCCAGTGCATTCGGCTAACCTGGATGGGGCTTCCCAGTGGGCCTTTCGAGGGCTCAGCTCGGGGTGGGCGTCAGGTACCCTCCGTAGTTAAGAGCCAGACTTCGGGGGTTCCGATTCTGGCTCAGCCAGTTATTAGCTGAGTGAGCGCGGGCAAGTCACTAAGTCTCCTGGGCCTGGGTTTCCTCCTAAAATGGAGAGGACAATGGCGCCCGCCTCAGAGCCCCCATGAAGATTCAGCGGAACGGGCACAGACAGCCAAACAACGTGGCTTGCCACATGTTGAGCACAAAATACACGCTGGCTTCCAGGCTTACCGTCACTGCTTACCGAGCCTGCCAGGTCTGCAGCAGCCAGAAGGGATACAGCCCAATCTGGTGCAGCTGCAGCCATCAGCAGGCTTGCAGGCCGTGTGCTGACCGCTCCCACTGCCTGGAGGGGCCCCGCCTTCTCCCCTCAGCCTGCCTGTCTCCTGCTCTCTGGCTCTGTGCCAAGCCCTGAGGTAACTGTTTAACACAGGTAAACTCACCAATGCAGGACCCCACCATGCAGGAGAAACTAAGGCACTAAAAAGTGAAATCTCCATCCACACCCAACATGGACGTCGGGCCCCGTTAGTCCAGCAAGAATCCCCCACACTGCTTTGCCAGGACGTGCCATTACTTGGTTGATTTCTCTGCTGACTGGCTCCCTGTGCGCTGGGCGCTTCCTGCCTGGAACACCATTCACTCACACTGATCAGTCCCTGGCCTCTCCTGTCTCCACCTCTCCCCAGACCCTGTTCAGCTTTGTGCCCTGCCCGCCCCCCGCCCCCCACCTTGGCAGTCTTGATGATCTCGGTAAAGTTGTCCATGATGGACTTGATGTCATCCTTAAGCCGCTTGTTGTAAGACTGCAGCAGTGTCTCCTTGCTCTGGGGCAGGGCTCTCTGCTGGGCCATGGCAGAGCCTCAGGCGGCGCAGGGGCAGAGACCTGGACCTAGAGTGCAGGACAGACCCCTGAGTGCAGGCAGAGTCCTCAGCCACCCTCTATGCCCCCACCTTAGCAGAACACCCAGATTTCCGGGGATTCCTTCTCTGCCAAATAAAGTCAATCACTGAAACACACTGAACACATTCCATCAGCAGGCACTGCAGTGGGTGCCAGGACTCTCCTCTGGCCCCGCCTCTGCCAGAGCAAGCTCATCCTAGAACTCCTGGCCAGCCCTCCAAGCCCTGTCCAGGGCTCCAGTCCATACTTCATCTCCAGGCCCACAGCGTGTCCCAGGAAGGCCTGCAAGCTCAACACCAGCTCCCTGGCCCTGGCCCTGGTGTAACTTCTTAGCTCGCCGCCACCCTCGCCACACTTCTATCTGAGGAGTCCTTCTAATCCGACCCCTCTGCACCGCCTGCATCCACTTTCATTCCACTCCCACTCCTGCTCCTGCTCCGTCTCCTGACCTCATCCCTGCACTGCGCCCCGCTCCCTCGTTCCCCCGCGGCAGGGAAAAGGTCCTAAAAAGTGGTCATTCCGGCCGGGCGCGCCGTGGCTCACGCCTGTAACCCTAGCACTTTCAGAGGCCGAGGTGGGCGGATCACCTGAGAGGTCAGAAGCTCGAGACCAGCCTGTCCAACATGGTGAAACCCCGTCTGTATCAAAAATACGAAAATTAGCCGGGCGTGCTGGCGGCCATATGTAATCCCAGCTACTCGGGAGGCTGAGACAAGAGAATCGCTTGAACCCGGGAGGCGGAGGCTGCAGAGTCGAGGTCCGCCCACTGCACTCCAGCCTGGGTGACACAGCGAGACTCTTGTCTCAAAAAGAAAAAAAAAAGTGGTCATTCCACTCCTTCGCTTAACAGCCCTCATGGCTCCTCGGGGCGCGGGACAAGGGGCTCAGCTCCTCGCCTCTCGGCCTCTGCCCTGCAGCCGCGCTGGGCGACCTCGGCGCTGGACCTGCCTGGCCCTCGGGCGGGGTCACACGGTGCTTGGGGAGGGCCTGGAGCCCCCTCGGTTCGGGGCCTGGCGCAAGGCCCAGCGGACCCCTGGACGCACTCGCCTTGTTTGCGCCCACATTTTGCGGGATGGGGGAAATAAGTCACGTAGTAAAGTGGACCCCTGACCCCAGGGACCCCCAACGCCCCACCCACCTCCATCCCCACCGCCGACACACCTCCGTCCCCACCCCCCCACCACACCCTCACCCCCAACCCAGCGCCCACGCACCAGACGCCGCGTCCGCGGGGTCGGCCCGGGGCGGGGTGGACAAGAGCCTCCGGGACCCGACTTTCCCGCGTCTCTCCCCAGGCCGGGCCCGCTCGCCGCAGTCTCCTGGCCCGGATAGTCTTCCCGGTCGCTCCGCAGTCGGAAAACCGAGTCCGCCGCCTCAGCCTCTCCACGCCGCGTGGATTTTTAGGTTTATTGGAGTCCTGTTGCTTTAAACCTAAAATCCCGCGCCGGCATCAACTCTCGCGATTCTCGGCGGAGTACTTATTACCCACAATTCCCTTTTACTCGCTTCCCGCAGCCCAAGATGGTGAGTGAGGTTTCATTCTGCAGCACCGTAGCCGGGTACCCGCTTTATGCGCTGCGGTCCTCCTCCAGGTGTGGCCCCACAGGGCCTCCTGCTCCGCCTAGCTCTAGGAGAGCCGTACCCGGTGTGGCACGGAGACATGGAGACGGACTAAAGCCCTGGGTGGCCGGGAGCGGGATGCGTTGGTCCCAATGCCGCTGGGCTGGAGGACGAGGGCCGGGAGCGCGGAGGTGCGGGGCTGGGACGGGGCGGAGGCGCTCGGAGCACTAGCGAGCGGCTCCAGTTTTTCTCAGGGTCGCCCCAGAGGCTTTGACCAAAGAGTTCCAAGCCCGCACCTGCTGCTTCTGGAGCCTGCGGGGCCGCGGCTCAGGCGCCATGAGTCCGGTCCGGGGCGCCTCCTGGGTGGGTGACGCGAAGAGAGCGTGGCCCCGGCCGTAGCCGGGCTCCGGCCGCTCGGGGTTCCGTGGGCTGCGTGCTCGTGCGGCTGATGGGAGACGCCCCTGTCGAGTAATGGCGAGGACGTTCCTGGCAAGCAAGGCCGCAGCTGCACAGGCTGGGGTGGCGCCGGGGGGCTTATGACGCAGGTCGCCGGCCTGGTTCGGGCAGGGGCGGTCTGCGCCCCTTGTTTTGAAGGAGCCAGCGTGAGACCTCCCGACGAAGGAGGCGGCGGTTTAATCGGGATTTTCTTTCTGTCCAGCCGACAGGAAAGGCGGCCACGGGGAAGGCCGCGGCGCCTGCTGTCGAGAGGCAGCAGGAGGCCAGGAAGGTGGGGAACCCCATCTTTGAGAGAAGACCGAAGGATTTTGGTATTGGTGAGTACCAAACGGTAGAAAGAAAACGGTCTATGTGTTTCCCAAGGAAAAGTGGTAATGGGGTTGAGTCAGATCTTGTAGGTTTGATTGGGTGTGAAGTGGTCTCAGTCCTCCACTTGTGTCCCTTAGAGACAGGGCCAGTGATGGTGCTTGGCTCTTGCTTTCATTGGGAGTTGCTGAGTGAGCGTTCGGCTGAATAGGGTAGTGGCCTTGGAGTCAGCTTGGCCATCCGAAACAAGTACAGTAGTGTCCCAGCGAGGCCCTCGGACTGCAATTCTGCTGTACTTGGTGGCACCTTGGCTTCTTGTTAGGAAAGGCATCGTGCTCTCGCTGGCGTTCTCAGGTGTTTGTGTGCAGATGATGTAAAAGAATATTTGCTATCTGAGAGATGGTGACGACGTTTTAAACCACCAAGATCGCTGATGCACCAACACCCTTCTGAGTGGCCCCAGACATGAACTTGACACGGAATTTGAGCCTCACTCGGTCGATGTCGCCCTTTACTTCTCAGGACAGGACATCCAACCGAAAAGAGACCTCACCCGATTTCTGAAATGGCCCCGCTGTATCAGGGTGCAGCGGCAGAGAAAGATCCTTTATAAGCGGCTTAAAGTGCCTCCTGCCATAAACCAGTTCAGCCAGACCCTGGACCGCCAAACAGGTGAGGTTCTGTGGCATGGAAAGGAGTTTCTCAGGCAAGGACTCGACTCTGACAGTTCAAGATCTGAGGCTTTCGGGGTGAGGGGGGCTTTTGAGGTTGATGAGTTTATTAAAATCAATGATTCCTTATTTCATCCAGAACATGAGGGTGAATGGCCTTCGGTTTCTTGAACTGCAGTTGGCATTACGTCATAGTCCTTATATACCAGGACAGCGATCTAGCATTTATATTAAGTGATAAGGATTAGAACCTTGACTACAAGCCTAAACTGAAGAGTGTTTTCCCAGCTATTCAGCTGCTAAAGCTGGCCCAGAAATATAGGCCAGAGACGCAGCAAGAGAAGAAGCAGAGGCTGTTGGCCCGGGCCGAGAAGAAAGCTGCTGGCAGAGGGGACAGCCCCACTAAGAGACACCCTGTCCTTCGATCAGGTGAGCACACCCCACCTTAGGGTGAACACTGGGCAGGCTGTTGCAGTGATGTCGAATTTCTTCACCTGAAATGACTGTGAAGAGTAAAAGCGAGCTTTTTAACACTGAGTCAACAGCTGGGCCCAGCAGCTTCTCGTGACCAGAGCAGACCCCGTGAATGCTCACAGTGGTTGTGTGTTCTAGGAGTTAACACCGTCACTGCCTTGGTGGAGAGCAGGAGAGCTCAGCTGGTGGTGATTGCCCATAACACGGATCCCATTGAGGTGTGTTTGCCTGTCGACTGCTAATCCAAGGGCTTCTGTCAGTACCAGGAAGAGAGTAGGCCTAATGGCGAGTCAGTGATGAGACCGAAGTGGGTGAGGACAGTACTGACGAGGGATCCAACTCATTGCGTGGCTCTTGCAGTGATGTGAACCTCTCACTGAATTGAACCTTGAAGTGGAAATCCATGAGCTTTTTAACCCTGAGCGGTTGCTACCAAGCTAGCTTTGAAATGTACTGCTTTTGGTCCAAAGACACTCTTCAGCTAATGCTTTCTTCCAGCTGGTCGTCTTCTTGCCCGCCCTGTGTCGGAAAATGGGAGTCCCTTACTGTATCATCAAGGGGAAGGCCAGACTGGGACGTCTAGTCCACAGGAAGACCTGCACCACCGTCGCCTTCACCCAGGTTAACGGGTAAGTACACAGCCTGGCCCCAGACTTCCCAGTGCGTTTAATCCACGCGTCACAGTTGTTTTCCTTAAAGGCTGATCTTTTCATTTAAGAAATACATTTATCTGAACTTTTGCCAATGATGGTTAAGAATTTCTTCACCTGAATAAACCATGTGGTCACATTGCATCTGAGGCAAGATTGTCTGGAGCTATAAATGAAGACACTTACACGTTCTAAGAGGGAAACTCAGAGGCCAAAAACCCACTTTTGTTTTCCCTCCTGCTATGTTAGGGAAGACAGAGGCGCTTTGGCCAAGCTGGTAGAAGCTATCAGGACGAATTACAGTGACAGATATGACGAGGTAAGAGCAGCTTTACACAAAACACTGTCACGTGCTAATCTTTTTGCCAAACAACTGGCTGGCTTAACTTACGAGCAGTTCTATTTGGCGATCAGCTTGGAACAGCCAAACAGAACAACGCAACTAATAACCTTGAAAATCTCAGAAAACGAGAGGCTAAGCTGACTCCCTCTTTGCCTTTTCAGATCCGTCGCCAGTGGGGAGGCAACGTCCTGGGTCCCAAGTCTGTGGCTCGCATCGCCAAGACTCCAAAAAGCAAAGGCTGAAGAACTTGCCACTGTAGTTTTCTGTAAATAAAAATAATTAAAACAATACAAATTTTACTTGAGCCAGTATCTGTTGATCTTACCTGGGGTTAGCAAGTATCTTTTTTTTTTGCGAAAGAGCCTGACTGTCTTCCTGGCTGGAGTGCAGAGGTGGGATCTCAGCAACCTTTGCCTCCCAGGTTCAAGATACTCTGGTGCCTTAGCCTCCCGAGTGGCTGGAATTACAGGCCCACACCTGGCTGATTCTTGTGTTTTGGGTAGAGACGGGGTTTCACAATGTTAGGCTGGTCTCAGCTCTTGACCTCAAGTGAGCCGCTGCACCCAGCCCTTCTTTCTCACGCTTAGACATTCTTAAACCAGCCATTTTGTTTCTTAGAGATGTAATTTTCGTGTTAAGTTTTGGGACAGTTCTTTGAACTGACTGAAACGAAGCCAGGATTTTACGATCAAACAGTCATGAGCTCATGCAAGGTAGAAAGCCCAGAACTTTTATTTATCCCAAGAGCACATGATCCAGCATAAAGGTAGTGTTTTCAAATACGTCATTATTCAGGGATGGGGCTTTATCAGCTGGTCTCACACACCAGGTGTTCCACGTACAAATTTCTTAAACCACAGGTATGACGTAGCTGCACAGAGTCCATACCTGGGGTTGAAAGAAAGCCTGTGTTAGTGGGCTGCTGGGCTGAAGGGGAGGGAGCCAGAGGGCCGCCTGGGACTCACCAGGTTATGATGTACTGCAGATGCTCATTCCTCAGAGTGACTCTGGTTTGCCCTCCAATGGGTCCTCCAGGGACTGTGCTTTCTGCAGAGACAGTGGACTCAAGTCCACCCTCTGCTGCCTGCCAGCCTCTGCTCTACTTCCTAGTGGCTGTCATTTTAATTGGAAATCCTGTGTGGCCTTTACCTTGGCCTTGACCCCTCAGTACTTGCCTGGCTAGGTTCCCTCTGCTGAGTTGCCACCTCCCCCACAGACACGTGCGAGAATGTATGCCACAGCAGGGACTGGGTAATGAGGGTCAGGAGGAGGAAGGGCAGTCTTCACAAAAGCTACTTGTTCTGGGGTGAGCTGGTCACAACATACTGAAGTCAGCATCAATGAAGATGGGCTCTGCGCCTGTGATTCTGGCCATAGCCTCCAGGTCCCGGTAATGCCAGTGGTTCCTTTCTGGATTGTTCTCGGGGACAAAAGGCTTCCTGGTTTCTGTCAGCCTCACGGTCCCGACGAGGTCCACTTCTCCCTCAATCTATAAAGGAAGGGGAGAGACCATGGAGCCTGGCTGACTCCCAGAGCATTTCCTGAAGTAGGAAGAGTCCATGTCCCTTACCTGGCCTTTCTGCCGGGTTTCAGGATTCACTTTCTTCCTGGGAACGAAGCCTCTATTGACCAGGATGGTGATTCTAGGGTAACAAAAGTGCTGTTTAGGTGGGGAGGGTTTCTGAATAAAAACCATCATTTACGGTTACTCAGGCACCCATAGGAACAACTATAGCACCAAGGAAGGCTTTTAAAACAGGACCGGCTCAGTGGAGCCCTGGTAGTGCCACACAAAGTCCTCCTCTCTTGAGGCCCTTTGGTTGGTAAAAGCTTCCCTGCCACCTCACCACTTTTTACCAATGTGGCTTTCCCCTCTGTCTCTGCTTCTTTCCTTGTGCTCTACCCACTGCAACGTGCAACTGGTGACCATCACTGCTATGCCAGAGTTGAGACCCCACACCTCACCCCTGAACTAGCAATGGCTGCCGCCAATCCCTCCTCATAGAGGGGGCAGCCGTGAGGAGAAGCCCTGGCACCCCGGCCTGTGGAGACGGAGCATTTGGGACCGACCCATCCCGGGCCTAAAACAGGAACCCGTGGGCTACCAAGAGCCCCAGGTATTTTCATTTGTCCACGAACCCTCCAGTTCCTCAGTGAATCACACAGGTCCTCCTGTACCTGTCATTTGCTTTGCCTGGAATGTTCTTCCCATCTCTTAACTCCCGAATGGCCCCCTAGGGAGCCATTCCTGACTCCACTCCCTCAAGGTAGGGCTGGGATCCTTTCTCTTGAGTTCCTCTCCTTGGCCCCTCCGCATACCCCTGCCATCATCTAACGTGTGGGCCACTAGAGAGTTTCTCCAGAGAAGGGGCCCCCGTTTCATGAATCCCTCCTTCCCCTTCAGAGGTCAACATACAGAAATTGTTCACTCAGAAATGAGCTGGCTGAGAAGTTTAAGTCAATGTCACAATTAGGGATTTTAAAAGCTATGCAAGGAATTAAATCTTCTGGGTATATTGGGTTTGCCAGGGTCTTACCCAGGTTAGGGACCGTGAAGGAAATAGTGATGTAAATTAGTATACCCTGACTGCCTCGGCCAGGACAGCTAGCTCCCACATGCCCTACTCACCCCAGGTCGGTGCAGTGGAAGGGAGTGACCACATAGGCCCCAGTCTCAGCTGAGGAGGAGATGCGGCCGGCCTCCCGGGCCTCCCGGGCAGGGTCCACCATAGTCCGGGGCATCATATACAGCTCCTTGGAGTGGTCAAAGCACCCCCTGACTTTCACTGGCCTATACTCCAGATTTTTCAGTTCCATTGGGCTGCATGGAGACAAGAACAGTGCCCGAACAACGTTTGGCTGGAAAACGAATCCCCTAATGAGGGTAGTAGACTACACAGCCCACCAGGGCCAGACAAGAAAAGGAGAAAGGTAAAGAGCATCCTCTCTAAAGGGAAACTGGCCCTTTGATGCCATGTGGGAATGTGGATCTGCACTCCCAGAGTCCAGCTTTACAAGAGAAGCTAAAAAGCTGGACTCCTCAATGCATATTTTCTGTGAAATTTTTTAAAACATGTGGGCCAAAACCTCATCCACAAGCTAAATCTGGCATCCTGTCTGCTACGCTGCATGGAACATTTGCTCGGATATACCCGTCTCTGAGGGTATACTCTAGGGAGAGGGCAGTCAAATCATTTAGGTCACTTTTTCAAAAGACCACCCTCATGGTGAGACCTACAGGGCCTTGGGCCCTGTGGAGGATAAGTTCACTACACCTGACAAAAGAGTGACACGCAGGACCCCAAATAAGACTTCCTCCCTATGTCAGGAGGCGGCCTTAGGTAGCTTCACAAGGGCAGTCAGGTGTCAACAAGCCCAACAGGATGACTGATATTGACAGCTCTCATCTCAGGTCAAGGAAGTGACTAAAAGTCCTGCCAAGAGGGGCAGGCCGCCCAGCAGAAGCCAGGGCTCCGCTGTTGAACTCAAGTGAGATCGGCCCTAGGGGCGCAACCACACACTCACTCTGCGGGCAGAGGGACAGGCTCGGCCAAAACTCTCGACTCCAACTCTGCAATCAGGTTCAGCTTCCACTTCCGACGCTGGACCTACAGTGACAGAGCATAAGCCCAAGCAGATGGCAGCAGGGTCAAGGGCCCAGAGTTACCCCACCAGTACCAGGCTTTACCTGCCATGTCCCCAAGCCAAAGGCAGTCACGGGGATGAGGAGCAGGACCCACCGGAGAAAGGAGTCATCTTCCGCTTTCGTGGCAGATGCTTCTGCTGCAGAACTGCCACACCTGCTCGGCCTCCAGGCCACCTCTGGAGAAAGTTTCACAACACTGACATGGAGGCAGAAGCCCTTGAACAGAGACTCCAGTACTGCCTGAGAGAATGTGGCACAGGAGGGAACAAAACCTGCTGCCTGGAGCCTACTAGCAGCCCCTGTGTCCAGCCCAGCCCAACCCAACCCAGGGCCCGGGACATGGCACACACTCAGTATGCTTGCCGACTGAGTGAGTGAGATCTAGGGCTCAGTGTTGGCTTGACCACCAACTACGACCCTGGGTAACTCGTGCCTTTTTACTCAAGAATATGCTAAGATGTATTCCACTGGACTAAGATGCACCATTCATCCACTCAAAATGCATTTAATAAGCGGCTAGTTACTAAGTCGCTTAGCCAGGCGCTCGTGGTTGTGTTATGTAGAGAAACATCTCGACTCAGAGTAATGGCTCACAGAGCTCTCTTTACAGCTTTCAGTTTTTACAACTAATCGTAAAGACACGGAAGAATGTACACAGAAGGTGACTTTAAGCTCTCGGAGGGCGAGTCCCATCGGCTGAAAAGCACCATGGGCCTTGCAGATACTAAAAAAAAGTAATAATAAAAGGGCAGGCCTGAAGCAGGCTTGCACAGCACTCTCTACACTGGCAAATTACCCTGTGCTGCACAGAGGCAACACGTAAGCCGTGGTGGTGAGATGCCCTTTACTTTCAAAACCCTGAGCTGGCCACCCATTAGCTGGACGGGACGTTGGGAAGTAACTCTCGAGCCTTCTCTGTAACACAGGAACGACAAAGGAGCTACCCCTCGCGTTGTTGTGAGGACAAAGCGCTTGCTACATGCCCGGTACACGACCACGGTTCCGCTAAAAGCATTTTAATATGGAACATGTCACTCTCAGGGAACCTCAGTTCTGCCGACAGTTGGTTCATTTCAATCCCCACGACACCCCTTCAAAGTGCAGGGCAGAGAGCAGGTGGCTCCACCGAGGCGCCTGGATCACAGCGGACCTGTGATCCAGAGGCCTGCGGACCTCACCTGGGTGCGGGGAGACCCCGAGGACGCTCCTCCAGGCGGCGGTGGCTGGGG
>CAUYLG010029269.1:0-30435 GCA_963573385.1 Cacajao melanocephalus
CCACCCCCCCACATACCACAAAAAAATAAAAAAAAAAAAAAAACACACAACCCTCCAAACCCAACAAAAAACCCCCCAAAAAAACCATAAAAAAAAAAAAAAAAAAAAAAAAAAAAACTGGGGGCATCACACTACCTGACTTCAAACTGTACTACAAGGCTACAGTAATCAAAACAGCATGGTACTGGTACCAAAACAGATATATAGACCAATGGAACAGAATAAAGGCCTCAGAAATAATGCTACACATCTACAACCACCTGATCTTTGACAAACATGACTAAAACAAGCAATGGGGAAAGGATTCCCTATTTAATAAATGGTGTTAGAAAAATTGGCTAGTCATATGCAGAAAACTGCAGCTGGGCTCCTGCCTTACACCTTATACAAAAATTAACTCAAAATGGATTAAAGACTTAAACATAAGACCTAAAACCACAAAAACCCTAGAAGAAAACCTAGGCAATACCATTCAGGGCATAGGCATGGGCAAAAGACTTCATAACTAAAACACCAAAAGCATTGGCAGCAAAAGCCAAAATTGACAAATGGGATGTAATTAAACTAAGGAGCTTCTGCACAGCAAAAGAAACTCATCAGAGTGAACAGGCAACTTACAGAATGGGAGAAAAGTTTTGCAATCTCCATCTGACAAAGGGCTAATATCCAGAATCTACAAGAACATTAAACAAATTTACAAGAAAAAAAACCTCATCAAAAAGTAGGCGAATAATATGAACAGACATTTCTCAAAAGAAGACATTTATGTGGCCAAAAAGCATGAAAAGAAAGCTCATCATCACTGGTCATTAGAGAAATATAAATCAAAACCACAGTGAGATACCATCTCACGCCAGTTAGAATGGCAATCATTATAAAGTCAGGAAACAACAGATGCTGGAGAGGATGTGGAGAAAGGGGAATGCTTTTACACTGTTAGTGGGAGTATAAATTAGTTCAACCATTATGGAAGACAGTGTGGAGATTCAAGGATTTAGAACTGGAAATACCATAGATACCCAGCATTACTGGGTGTATACCCGTAGGATTATAAATTATTCTACTTTAAAGACACATGCACACATATGTTCATTGCATCACTGTTCACAACAACAAAGACTTGAACTAACCCAAATGCCCATCAAGTGATAGACTGGATAAAGAAAATGTGGCACATATACACCATCGAATACTATGCAGCCATAAAAAAAGAATGAGTTCATGTCCTTTGCAGGGACATGGAGGAAGCTAGAAACCATCATTCTCAGCAAACTAACACAGGAACAGAAAACCAAACACTGCATGTTCTCACTGATAAGTAGGAGTGGAACAATGAGAACACATGGACACAGGGAGGGGAACATCACACACTGGGTCCTGTCGGGGTGGTGGGCTAGGGAGGAATAGCATTAGGAGAAATACCTACTGTAGATGATGGGTTCATGGGTGCAGCAAACCACCATGGCACATGTATACCTATGTAACAAACCTGCACATTCTGCGCATGTACCCCGGAACTTAAAGTATAATTTTTAAAAAATTGGTCGGGTGCAGTGGCTCACACCTGTAATCCCAGCACTTTGGGAGGCCAAGGTGGGCAGATCACAAGGTCAGGAGATTGAGACTATCCTGGCCCTGTCTCTACTAAAAATAGAAAAAAATAAGCTTGGCATGGTGGCACAAGCCTGTAGTCCCAGCTACTCAGGAGGCTGAGGGAGGAGAATTGCTTGAACCCAGGAGGCGGAGATTGCAGTGAGCCGAGATCATGCCACTGCACTACAACCTGGGCGATGGTGCGAAACTCCTCACAAAAAAATAAAAATAAAAAACAAACAACATAAATTTTAACAATGAAAAAAGAAGTCTGCAAAGGATAGACTTAAAATGTGTGTGCTTTTTGTGTGTAAGTTATATGTACATTTAAAAAGATAAGGACAAAAATTGAATTTCTCAAATGGAAAAATTTTTGTGGGAGTGGAATTTTAAGGAATTTTTATATAAGTGTTCTTTAATGTATGTAATATAAAAACATTTTACTAATTCAAAGTCAATGTAATACACCAGGAAAAAAAAGAATATATGCTTTTATGCTTTTTATGGTGCTATTGCCATCCTTAGTTGAGCAAAGAATAGTCAATGTGTTTTTATACTACTAATATGTAATAATTAGTATTAGCAATTAGAAGGTATAAAATCACTATAATCCCACTACCTAGTTACATTTTGCTGTATATCCTTCCAGATTTTTTTCTATTCATACATATAGAGAAATGCAAATAGTGTGGGTATGGTTCTCATGTGTGTACACATGCAGATACATGTTTGTTCATGTATGTATGTATGCATGTGTATGATTTTAAAACATTTTTAACCTAACAGTATATGTGTGTGTGTATGTGTGTGTATAATCTTTTCATGTCAGTATGTATCTTTATTGGCATTTCTATTATACTGTTTTAAAAGGGGCATTATAATAGTAGTAATAATTATTTAATAGGGACTGTGCAAAGTGTTTTATATGCATTATTTTATTTGATTTTCATCACAACCAAAAGAATAGGTACTACTGTTATTCCCATTTTATAGGTACAGAAACGGATGCTAAGAAAAATGAAATAACATGCGTAGGCTTACCAACCACCATACGGAAGTGCCATCATTACAACTTACTGCCTCTGACTTTAGGTCCTAGGCTCTTACTAGTCATTACTGATTTATTTCATAAATCCCCTATTGTTGGTATGCCAATTTTTTTCAGTTTTTTCTATAACATGTAAGTAGCAGGAAGTGTTTCTTTTTCCTCATACATCTTTGCTTATTAAGTATTCAGCTATCTCTTTAGGATAATTCATTAAAATGCAAGGATTTAAAAATATATATACATATTCAGTTTTAATTATATTCTTAAAGGTTCTTTTAGGTAGGTGCAAATAAATGGAAATTTTCTCTATTAGTCTAAAACCAGATTTCTATGTTTCTGTGATTTACCAATGAATGTTTAATCATCAAACGGTGAATACACTAATTAATGCATGAATAATTGTTAAACACCTACCTCTACCGTGGGCAGTTTTAGGTCCTAGGAATAGTGAGGAGAACAAAGTAGACAAAAATCTTTGCTCTAATGAAGCTTACATTTTATGTGAGGAGTCAGACAGTAAACATATATAAGGTTTAATAAGTAAAATTAAATGAGACAACATCTGTAAAGTGCTTCGCCTAATGCCTAGCACATCATAATGTAATGACTACTACTTACCCTTTAAGACTCAATTAAACACAGCTGCCTCAGGAATTCTGCGGCCCATCTCTTCAAGTTAGGTGTTCTCACCTATCTCACTACTCATTGGCCATCTCTTTATCATAGCATACCATATTAGAATTCTCACTCACTTGAGTGCTTCATTCAGAAAACCAGAACTTCCTAACTGGTGTACCAGGAACAGTATATCACAAGATAGTAACAGCTGGAAATGTAACTCAAAATCATTTTTCAGCCATTAAAAAGGTTACAGGAATTGAAATAGTATGTGACCATTCTGTGTATGACTCTGCCTTATCACCTTTTTTAGTTTAGTCATCATCTTTGTTTTTTTCTAAATAATTTTAGTAATCATTCTTTTATAGCATACAATTTTTATGCTGAAACAGCACCCATCACCACAGCGTATTCTGTGAGGCCTCTTCCTAAGCTCTCTGCAAATAGTCTGCATAGTTCTTTGTTCAATGATGGTATCATCAAAGATGTTCTACATTTAAAATAGATTGCCTCTGATTTAATTTGCTTTTATCTTTGCATGTTTTTCAACTAATGTGGGTAAGCTAGTGGGATTTTTTAGTATTATTATTAGGTAATGGGTGTTTTCATATAAAGCATGAGTGTTAATTCTATCCATTTTCATTTGCCTGGTTGTTACTGCCTTTAGATGTAAACAATTAGCTAAATCTGATTCTTGTTGGAATTTCTTTTCATGATTATATCAAATAAAGAAGATACAGTTAATTGTTTTCCCAAGCTCAATATGAAGGCACTGCAGCACACTTTATGAAGATGGGGACTGTGTCTTTAATCGCTATATCCCCAGGTCCTAAGACAGCAGCCAAGAAAGGACTCTACTTCATTGTCTCTACTTTATATATTTATTTGTGGAATGAACTACTACAAATTATAAAGTGATAAAGGCCATAGAGAATTAAAAATTGAATTATAGGGTGTTAACAGAAGAAAAATATACATATTTATTGAACTCTTTCTGTGCATGGGGCACTATACTGTGTCAAGTGCTTTAAATGTACTTTTTTTAATTCTGAAAGTAACCACCTTACAAATACCTTGTGGCGAAGTTTAATGCATTAAAAAAAGTGCCAACTTCATTTTTCAGCTCCTTTACCAATTGCCATACTTGGGCGGTAGAAAATGGTTCATTCATCCGGAACCTCTTAGAATGGGAGGTCAACTCAGAGCCAGGATGAACCATTACTTCCTGGATATAGAGAACGAAAGCTAGAATTACTCTAACAATCCAAGATGCCTCTTTTATAGAGAAATGTTATACAAATGTTCTTGATTTTCAAGATTACCTGTTAAAAAACAATTAATTCTTATTTTCTATTTGCTTCATGTCAATTTTAGATTACAAAACTCTTAGAAGAATTGAGAGAAGCCAAAGAAAACCATACACCAGAGATGAAACATTTCGTGGGCTTAGAAATGAAAATTAAGCAGATGGAAATGAGACATGTACAAAGAGAACAGGAGCTTCAACAGGTAAAGTAAATCACGTTTACATATTTATATAGATCTTTAAAGTGCCTTTAATTTGCTATAGTTTTGTCATCCCTAGCAAAAATTACCACTTAAAGTGTTTCCAGTGTATTTTGATCTTGTTAAAAATTTAATAAAGGTATAACTTTTAATAGAAAATGAGATTTTATATCTCAAGTGCTTGAAGATTGATATCCTTATATCTGGAAAAAAAGAAAAAAACTTGTGTCATGTTCTTAATTATTGATAGGCTCCTAAAGAGTTACACATCTTACCCTGGGAACAAGGCATGGTGTGCCATATCCAAGTCATTTCAGCAAATGTTTATAAGAAATAAATTTTTTAATATTATTTAAAATATTATATAGCTAGCACTAGTAATATCATTACTGTACACTTAATTACAAACAGATAAATTAATAGAAATTAAAATAGCAGATGTGAGGGCATGATATGTTTTTAGGCACTTGCCTTGGTGCTAAAATTTAACTTCGTTTGAACAGTGTATTAGTCTGCTTGGGCTGACATAACAAAGTATCATGAATTGGGTGGCTAAACAGGAGAAATTTATTTTCTCACAGTTCTGTAGGCCGGAAGTCCCAAATTGAGGTTTTGGTCAATTAGGTTTCTGGTGAGGGCTCTCTTTCCAGCTTGCACTTAGCCATCTTTTTTCTCATTCTAATATCTTTCCTCAACGTATGTGCGCAAAGGAGAGGGAGAGGGGCGAGAAATCTCTTTGGCATCTCTTCTTATGAAAACAATAATTCTTACCAAATCAAGTCCCCAACCTTATGATCTCATTTAACCTTACTCCAAATACAGCCACGAATTTGTGGGGGACACAGACATTCAGTCCCTAATACCATTGGGATTTATATACTCCTTAGAGACAGAAAATGCTGCATCCATGCAGAGCATTATGTTCCCCAAAGAAACCCCACGTTTGCCTCCTTTAAGACCGTGAAATGCTCCTCACCTACCACTGTGAACTATAACAGCAATGTGGAATTTTTGTATTTGCAGATAATACAGCAAACCCACCAAGTAGTAGAAACTGAGCAAAACAAAGAAGTTGAAAAATGGAAAAGACTGGCACAGTTAAAGAATCGTGAGCTGGAGAAGTTCCGCACAGAATTAGACTCAATATTAGATGTTCTCCGAGAGCTGCAGCGGCAAGGGGTGGTTGTGCCAGTTGCTTTTGAAGATGAAATGAATGCACCAGAGTATTAACTAGAAACTCAGATTTCATAATGACCTTAGGCCTTAAAAGGCCTAAAGATGGATGGAATTGTGCCACTGTCAGGAAAGCTTAGGAAAAACAAGTGTTCCAGTATGTTTCCAGAAAGCAAACCACCAAAGCAACATTGCAAAATAAATTGCCTTATACCAATAAGAAAAAGAAAAGTGTCATTGTGTGTTTTACTGAAAATCAGTCATTAATCAGTCACATTTTAAGTGATTTATGGACAGGTTCCTTTCGGTCAGAGAAAGTCTCACTTGTATGCTAGAAATAGAAAACATAATTGAACATACTCTGCCACATTATTATTGATAATGTGGGTTTTTTAATTTTTATTTTAGATCCAGGGGGTATATGTGCTTGTTGCAACATGGATTTATTACATAATGGTAGGAATTGAGCTTCTAGTGTACCCATCTCTGAAATATTAAACATTATACCCAATAGGTAATTTTTCAGCCCTCACTGCCCCTCACACTCTTTCCTCTTTTGGAGTCCCCAGTGTCTGTTATCTCCATCTTTGTGTGTGTGTGCCTGTTGTTTTAGCTCCCACTTATGAGAACATGCAGTATTTTATTTTTTACTTCTGATTTAGTTCACATAGGATAATGCCCTCCAGCTCCATCCATGTTGCTGCAAATGACATGACTGCATTCTTTTTTATGGTTGCATAATACCCCATGATGTATATATACCACGTTTTCTTTACCCAGTCAATTGTTGGATACTCAGGTTGATTCCATGACTTTGCTATTGTAAATATTTCTGCACTAAACATACATGTGCAGGTATCTTTTTATATAAAGATTTCTATTCCTTTGGGTAGATTCCCAGTAGTGAGAAAGCTGGGTTGAATGGTAGTTCTATTGTTAGTTCTTTGAGAAATCTCCATACTGCTTTCCATAGAGGCTGGATTAATTTATATTCCCACAAACAGTATTCTTGTTCCCTTTTCTCCACATTCACACCATCATCTGTTATTTTGTGACTTTTTTTAATAACGATTGTGACTAGTATAACATATCTGTATGGTTTTTGTGTTTCTGTAATGATTGAGCATTTTTCATGTGTTTGTTGATCAGTTGTATTTCTTTTGATAAATGTCTCTTCTTGGCCTTTGCCCAGTTTTTAATAGGATTGTTTGGAGTTTTTTCTTATTGTTTTAGTTCCTTGTAGATGCTGAATAGTAGTCCTGTCTCAGAGAAATAATTTGCATATATTTTCCCCCATTATGTAGGCTGTCTATTCAGTTCATTATTTATTTTGCTGTGCAGAAATCTTTAATTTTTATTCAGCCCCACTTATCTATTATTGGTTTTCTTGCATTTGCTTTTAAGGTCTTGTGAATTTTTTGCCGAGGCCAAAATCCAGAAGAGTTATTCCTAGATTTTATTCTAACATTTTAATAGTATTAAGTCTTACATTTAGGTCTTTAATCCATCTTGCATTAATTTTTGTATATGATGAGAGGTAAGGGTCTAGTTGCATTCTTCTGCATATGGCAAGTCAGTTTTCCCAGCACCATTTATTAAATAGGGTATTCCTTTCCCAGTGTGTATTTTTGTTGACTTTGTCAGATCAGTTAGTTGTAGGTATGTGGCTTTATTTCTGAGTTCTCTATTCTGTTCCATTGATCTGTGTCTATTTTTCTACCACTACCATGTTGTTTTAGTTACAAGACTTGTATTGAAGTTAAGCAATGTGATGCCTCCCGATTTGTTCTTTTTTGTTCAGGAGTGCTTTGGCTATTTAGACTTTTTTTTTTCATGGTGGGGCAGAGGTTTCAATATGAACTTTAGGATTGTTCCAATTCTTTGAAAAAATTGTAATTAATAGGAATTGCATCAAATCTGTAGATTGCTTTGGGCAATATGGTCATTTAAAACAATCATATTGGTTGTTCAATTCATAAGCATGGGATGTTTTTCCATTTGCTTGTGTCTTCTGCAATTTCTTTCTTTTGTGTTTTGTAGTTCTCTCTCTTTTACCTCCTTGGTTAAGTGTATTCCTAAGTACTCTGGGGGAGGGAGGAGGCTGGCTATCGTAAATGGGATTGAGTTCTTAATTTGGTTCTCAGCTTGAACATTATTGGTGTATAAAGATGCCACTGGTTTTTGTATACTGATTTTGTATCCTGAAACTTTATGGAACTCACTTAACAAGTCTGCGAGTCTTCTGGGAAAGTCTTTAGGGTTCTCTAGGTATACAGTCATGTCATCAGTAAAACAGATGATTGGACTTTCTCTTTTCCAGTTTGGTTGTCTTTTCTTTCTCTTGTCCGATTTCTCTGGCTATGACTGCCAATACTGTGTTGAATAGGAGTGGTGAAACTGGACACTGTCATCTTTTTTTCCAGTTCTTAGGGAAATACTTTCAACTTTAACCCACGTATTACGATGTTGCCTATAGGTTTGTAATATATGGCTTTTATTATTGGAGGTATGTTCCTTCAAAGCCTAGTTTGTTGAAGGTGTTTATCATGAAGGGATGTTAGATTTTATCTAGTGTTTTTTCTGCATCTATTGAGATGATCATATAGTTTTTGTTCTTAGTTTTGTTTATGTGGTGAATCACATTTATTGATTTGTGTATGTCGAACCATCCTTACATACCTAGAATAAAGCCCATTTGATCATGATGCATTATTTGTTTGATGTGCTATTGCATTTGGTTTGCTAGGATTTTGCTTGAGGATTTTTACATCTATGTTCATCAGGAAAATTGGTCTGTAGTTCTTTTTTTCTTGTATCCTTGACTAATTTTTGGTATCACAGTGAAACTATTTGTAGAATGAGTTAGGGAGGCTTCCTTCCTTTTTCAGTAAGATCGATACTAGCTCTTTGTATATCTGGTAGAATTTCACTGTGAAACCATGTGATCCTGGGCTTTTTGTTGTTTTTGGAAGATGTTCTATTTCCAGTTTGATTTCTTTACTCATTATTGGTTAACCTAGCTAACTAACAGTCTGTCAATTTTGTTTATTCTTTCAGTGAAACAACTTTTGGCTGTATTGATCCTCTGTCATTTTTTGGTCTCATTTAGTTCTGCTTTGGTCTTTCTTTGTTATTTCTTATAGATTTGGTTTGTTCTTGTTTTTCTAGTCCCTTGAGGTGTGATACTGGGTTGTTAATTTGACATCTTTCTGTCCTTTTGTGTAGGCATTTATTCTGTAAACTTTCCTCTTACCCTTACTTTTGGTGTATCCCAGAGGTTTTGATATGTTATGTCTCTGTTTTCATTTATTTCAAAGAATTTTTTTATTTCTCCCATAATTTCATTGTTTACCCAGAAGTCATTCAGGAGCAACTTGTTTAGTTTTCATGCACTTGTGCAGATTTTGTCTGTTTTTGAAACGGAGTCTTGCTGTCACCCAGCCCAGTGTGCTATGGTGCAATATTGGCTCA
Source organism: Cacajao melanocephalus (assembly GCA_963573385.1). Lineage (NCBI taxonomy): Eukaryota > Metazoa > Chordata > Mammalia > Primates > Pitheciidae > Cacajao > Cacajao melanocephalus. Next base: position 9,410 of record CAUYLG010029269.1, read on the forward strand.
CTGCAACCTTTGCCCCCTGGGTTCAAGCAGTTCTCCTGTGTCAGCCTCCAAGTAGCTGAGATTACAGACGCATGCCACCACACTCAGCTAATTTTCTGTATTTTTAGTACAGACAGGATTTCACCATGTTGGCCAGGCTGGTCTCGAACTCTTGACGTCAGATGATCCACCTGCCTTGGCCTACCAAAGTGCTAGGATTATAGGCATGAGCCACCATGCCCAACCACACGTGTGCAGTTTTGAGAGTTCCTCTTGGTGTTGATTTCTAATTTCATTCCACTGTGGTATAGGAAGATACTTAGTATGATTTTTATTTTTTTGAATTTATTGAGACCTGCTTTATGGCCAAGAATATGGTCAATTTTGGAGAATGTTCCACATGCAGATGAGAAGAATGTATATTCTGAGATTGTTGGGTAGAATGTTCTGCAAATGTCTATTAGGTTCATTTGGTTTATACACCAGTTTAAGTAAGTCCAGAGTTTCTTTGCTTATTTTCTACCTCAATCTGTCTAGTAATGTCAGTGGGGTGTTGAAGTCTCTTACTATTATTGTATTGCTATCAATCAGTCTGTTTTCTTAAGTAAGTCCAGTAGTATTTGCTTTATGAATCTGGGTGCTCTGGTGTTGGGTACATATATGTTTAGGATAGTTAAATCTTCTTATCGTTATATAGAATATCCTTCTTTGTCTTTTTTTTTTAACTGTTGTTAAAGACTGTTTGAGAATGGCTATTCCTGCTTGCTTTTGTTTCCCATTTGTGAGAAAGGCCTTTTCCTATCCTTTTGAGTCTTTAGCAAGTAGATGGGTCTCTTGTAGACAGCAGAAGGTTGAGGTTTTTTTTTTTTTTCATCCATTTTGGTGCTCTATACCTTAAATTTAAGTGGGGCATTTAGGCCACTTATTAATACATTCAAAGTTAATATCGATACATGAGGTTTTATTCCTGCCAGTGATGCTAGTTGGTTTGGAGTTTTGATTGTGTAACTGCTTTATAGGGCCTGTGAGCTTTGTTCTTAGGTCCTTTTCTGACGCTGAGTATCATCCTGCTGCGTCATGTCATACAGGGTGTTGCTCTGCCTTCTGGCCTCTGCAGGTGAGTGTCAGTTTTACTAGTGTTCCTGTTTGGGTCAGCCTGACCTCAGGCACCAGGGGAGTGGTCAGGTGCCAGCAGTGTTGGACTGGGCTAGATAGTTCACCAGTTCTCAGCCCCACTCTATTTAAAACGTCCTGAAGGGACTGTACTAGGGTTGGGCCATCCCGAGTTCAGTTGCTGGCTGTGATGGAGAGGGGCAGGCAGGCTCCTGGGTTACCAACAGAACTGTAAGGTGGGGACAGGCAAAACTGTAACGTGGGGACAGGCAAAACTCTCAAGCAGTGGGAGTCCAAAGGCAGATCACAGGCCTGTAGGGTTTGGTCTTTGAGAAGGACTCTGGGCTGCAACTGAAATGATCAGGTAAAAGCAGGGCAGCCATGCTGTACGCCTCTCACTGGAGAGGGCAGATCTCAGCTGTGGCAGTGGAGCCTTTCCCTCCTACAGAGGCAGCACTGGATTTCACTCTTGGGGATACATGAAAGTCCTCCCTGCTCCCTTTCTGGCCCTGGGGCAGTAGGAACATAGGTAGCCATAGCCTCTGAGAGTTGGATTCTTAGAGGAATGCCAAGCCGCAACCATAGTGTTAAGGCAGAAGTAGGGCAGCTGTGTTGGGGAACTATCCCCAAAGCAGGCAAGCTCCATTTGGTGGGGAGCAGTGGAGGCAGAGAGTGGTGCAGTGCATGGCTTGGCCCCTCCTGTACTGCAGCTATGGTGTCTGTGTTGGGGGCATGCAAAAGTGCCCAGCCTCTTCATTCTCTCCCTAGCCTGGGGATACCAGGGGTAGAGATGGCAGCAGCTGTGACTGCAGATGGCCCTCTGGGAGTTAAGCTCTCAGAATGCTGGGCCATGGCTGAAGTGTTCAGGTAGGGGCAGGGTAGCTGTCCTGGGGGCCTGAAGCAGGCAAGCCCCATTTAGTGGGGAGCAGTGGAAGTGGGGAGTCGTGTGCACAGTCAGCCCACTGCTACTCCATGTACCACTGCTGCAGTATCTGTGCTGGAGGCACAGGTAAGTGCCCAGCCTCCCCATTACACATCTGGCCTGAGGCAGCAGGGGTGACTGCAAAGGGCTTAGCAGCAGCCACCTGGAGTTCGGGTGGGGGCAGGGATGCTGCGCTGGGGGCCTGAAGCAGGCAAGTAGTGTAGTGCATAGCGTCGCTGGCCCTTTGTATGGTGGCTGCAGCTGCAGTATCTTGTCCTGGGGGTGAAAGTGCCTGGCCTCCCTCCTCAGTGGGGCAATGGCACCTGGTGCTGGGCTTCTCATGCATCAGAAGCCTGTGGGATTCCACATGGCTTGAGCAGCGTCTGCACAGTCTTCCAGCAGCTCTCCATGTTAGTCTGGAGGCCCAGGGCTGCTCACAGTGGAGCACCACTGTGTTCACATTCCTTTACCCATTTCCCTAAGAACTTGGAGCTGTACTGTCTAAGAGAGAATTAAGAATATGCACTTCCTCAAGTTATGGTTTAAGATTGCTGACTAGAGCAGCTAATGAGTGCTTGTTTCATGGTCAGGAACAAAAATAGCCAGTAAATACTAACACTACAAGAAGATCATCTAAGTGAGCATGCTGGGATTCACCAGAGAAGCGATGGGCCCCACGGAGAGCAGATCTTTGAAGCCTGCTGAGCCGGGATTAGTGTGGAGCCAGGAGAGTTTTCATAAAGAGGGGTAGGAGTGAGTGAGTAAAAGACCCCCTGGGATCCACACTTCCATAATGGACCTTTACAATCCTATCACAGGAAAGCTCCCATCTCTCTTAAAAATATTTTTTAATTAGCCAGGTGTGGTGGCATGTGCCTGTAGTCCCAGCTACTCAGGAGGCTGAGGTAGAAGGACTGCTTGCATTCAGAAGTTCGTGGCTACAGTGAGCTATGATTGTACCACTGCACTTCAGCCTGGAACAAAGCAAGACCCTGCCTATTAAAAAAAATTAAAAGGTAAAAAGCAAGTGAAATGATTTTATATAATCTACCTATTACCAGTATTGATATAAAAATTGAGTTTCTGCATTTTGTCATACTACATCTTCAAAAAGACTAGCCACATTTCAAGTGCTTAGTAACCACATGCCTAGAAGATAGTAAAAGTATTACAGTTTCCTATCTTTTTATGTAAAATAAATTTTAGGTTATAAATAACTTATGGAGTGTGTTTTTGTGTATTTTAATTCTGTGAGCCTATTAATGTGTAGCTGCACCCATCCTTTCCTCTGTCCTTTTGACTGTCCATGGGCCATTCATTCCAAATCCAAGCATGCCTGGTTCTGGAACACAGAGACATGCAAATACCACATAATTACTTTACTTTCAGAAAGGTACATCCTGTTTTGATGATGATTATATATTCTATTTTGGAATGAGCTATGTACATGGCAGGTCTTCAGTTCTATTTATAAAGATGCATAAGTACTCTAAGAGCTATTTTTTACAACAAAAAACCTAGGAGCCATACCCCGTTCCTTAACCATTGTGCTTAGAGGCCAGGATGAGGACACAGAAGATGGTCACATCTGGCTGTTTTTATACAGATTTAAGCTCCAGAAATAATCCATCTTCTCCTAGTATGATGGTTAATTTTAGATGTCACCTCCACTGGATTATGAGATACACAGAGCATTCTTTCTGGGTATGTCTATGAAGTTGTTTAAGAAATTGGCATTTGAATCAGTAGACTAAGTAAGGAGGATCCATCCTCACGCAATGTGGGTAGGCACATCCAAATAGTTGAGGGCCCATATAGAACTTAAAGTCAGAGGAAAGACCAATTTGCTCTCTCTGGAGCTAAGACACCCTTCTTCTGATCTTGGACATCAGAACTCTAAGTTATCTAGCTTTCAGACTCCAGGACTTAAACCAGTGTCCCCCAGGTTCTCAGGCTGTTGGACTTGGACAGCACTACACCACTGGCTTTCATTTCTCCAGCTTGCAGATTACCTATCATGGGACTTATGCGCCCCTATCATGTGTCAACCAATTCCCATGATAAATCTCTCTTTATCTACATCTCTAAAGAACCCTAATACAGATTGCGCACCAGGAGTTATTCTAGAGGAACAGAACTTTTAGGATGGGTTTCTTTAATTGGTTTTGGGGTTTCTAGAATTTGCTTTCTAATCTGATTGGACTTCAAGTGCTAAGGACTCTATTTCTGACAGTATAGAGAGCATTGATAGTCTATGGGATGAACTGCTTATTGTGATACACAAAATATCTGGATTGGGTACTCCTGATCAACCACTTGTAAGAGGCATGTAATTTAGTGACTCTATATGTGACACTTTCAAACACTTGTGGAAAACTAATGAATATAATTATGTCAGTTGGTTACCCCTAATGTTGCTGGACAAAGTAATTGTAAAAAGGATAAGCTCAGGGATTTGAATTTCTTCTGGCTCAAGCATTGCATAAATGATTTAAGAGCTTCTATTGTGCCTTGAAAGAGAATCTTATCTCCTAGAGCCACAAAGCTGTAATTGCTGAAAATACACACTAGACCTCATCATGCAATTGGCTGAATTACAACAAATTCCCAGCCTCACAGGGTATCTACTGTTAAAGTGAGAGTGTTCAATAATTGCACAACAACAAAAAACATAAGTGTTAATTTAACCAAGGAGGTGAAAAGTCTGTATACTGAAAACAAACTATACAATGTCAATGAAAGAAATTGAACAAAAATACAAATTGGAAAATATCCCATATTCATAAATTGGAAAAATATTGTTGAAGTATCCATAGTACCCAATGTAATCAGATTCAATGAAATTCTTATTAAAATTAAAATAACATTTTTTACAGAAATAGAAAAAGTCCTAAAAGTTGCATGGAACCACAAAAAGACCCCAGTAGCTAAAACAATCATAAGCAAAAAGAGCAAAGCTCAAGGTATCATACTGCCTGACATCAAAACATACTACAAAACTACAGTAATCAAAACAGCATATTAGCACAAAAGCAGACACAACAGCATATTAGCACAAAAGCAGACACATTGACCAATGAGACCGATATAGTGTCCAAAAGTAAACCCCCACTTTTACAGATGATTTCCAATAAAGGTACCAAGAACACACAATGGAGAAAAATAATCATTTCAATAAATGGCATCGAGAACACTAGATATCCATATGCAGAAGAATGAAACTGGATCCTTATCTCACATCATATATAAAAATTCACTTGGGTTAAAGACTTAAAAATATTTAAGACCTGAAACTGTAAAAATTCAGCCCTAGGAAGAGTGATGAATCCAGGGGTCTGAGCAGGGTCAGTCTGTGGGCCCACTTCCACAGCACCTACAAGAGAAGAACCACTGGCTTGGAATTCCAGCCAGCCACTAGCAATGGGGTAGAGCCTGCCTGAGAAGGGATGGAGGCCCCAGGGGAAGGGATGGGCTGCCACCTTCACTGTTTGGTCAACTCAGCCCTTCCAGCCTGCAGGCTTTGGAGAGTCCAAATGGTCTGAAAAAGGGTTCCCCCGGTGCAGCACAGCACTGCCAGAATGTGGTCAGACTGCTTCTTTAAGGAGGACTCTTATCTGTTCCTCTTCATGTGATGGGACCTCCCAGCCAGGGCCTCCAGCGACCTCCACCTGCCAGTATTCTACAGACAGAGCTCTGATCTCTCCCTGTGATGGAGTTCCCTGGAGGAGGGATTGGATGCCCCCTTTGGTATTTGGACAACTGGGCTGTTCGGTTTGCGGACTTTAGACAATACTAGCCGACCAGGGCAGAGGTTGTTCCCCAGCACAGCAGAGCTGTTTTGTGAAGTCATGGCCAGATTGCTTCTTCAAACAGGATCCCGATCCATTTTTTTCTCACTGGGCGGGTCCTCCCAGCTGGAGCCTCCAGGCACCTCCGCCCATGTTCTGTGGCCTTCAGAGTTCTAATTTCTCCCTGGGATGAATGAAATGCCTGGGTTGGGGAGGCTGGCTGCCACGTTTGCTATTTGGGTGTCTTAGCCAATTGAGCCTGCAGGCATTAGCCCAAATCAATTGGGGTATAAAGGGATCCCCAACCCAGCAAAACTGCTCTACCAAAATGCAGCCAGACAGCTTCTTTAAGAAGGTCCTTGATCCTATTCTTCCTGACTGGGTGAGACCTCCCAAGAGGGTTCTCCAGCCACTGCCTACAGGTGCATTCAGGCCAACAACAGGTTCAGTATCTCCCTGAGAGGAAGCTCCCAGAGGAAGGGGCAGGCTGCTTTCTTTGCTGTTTCACAGCCTTCGCTGGTGATACCTCCATGTACTGGAAAAAACCAAGATGACTAGGATCTGGAGCAGACCCACAGCAAACTGCAGCAGCCCTACTGGTGAGTGGCCAAACTGTTCAAAGAAAAACAAACGAATAACAACAAACACATACACACATATACACCACCCCCATCCCCGCCACATCCAAAGTCAGCAACCTCAAAGATTGAAGACAGATAAGCCCACAATCATGAGAACCAGGAAAACATTGAATCCTTATACAGAACAATAACAAGTTTTGAAATTGAGTTAGTAAATAGCCTAACAACTAAAAAAACGCCCAGGACCATTTGAATTCTACCAGACATACAAAGAAGAGTTGGTACCATTCCGACTGAAATGATTCCCAAAAAAAGTCAAAAAGAAGGGACTCCTCCCTAACTCATTCTAGGAAACAGGTATCATCTTGATACCAAAACTCAATAGAGATAAAAAAGGAAAACTTGAGACTGGGCATGGTGGTTCATACCTATAATCCCAGCACTTTGGGAGGCCGAGGTGGCTGGATCACTTGTGCTTAGGAGTTCAAGGCCAGTCTGGCCAACATGGTGAAACTTTGTCTCTAATAAAAATACAAAAATTAGCTGTGTGTGGTGGTGCTACTTGGGAAGCTGAGACCGGGGAATAACTTGAACCCAGGTAGCAGGGGTTGCAGTGAGCTGAGATCACACTGCTACACTCCAGGTGGGCAACAGAGCAAGACTCTGTCACATGGGAAAAAAAAAAAGAAAAGAAAACTTCAGTCCAATATCCTTGATGAACATCGATGTAAAAATTCTCAACAAAATACTGGCAAACCAAATCCACCAGCACATCAAAAAGCTTATCTACCATGATCAAGTAGGCTTCATCCCCAGGATGCAAGGCTGTTTCAACATACACAAATCAATAGATGTGATTCATCATATAAGCAAAACTAGACACAAAAACCATGTGATTATCTAAAGAGATGCAGAAAAGGCCTTCCATAAAATTTAACATGGCTTCATGTCAAAAACTCAAAAAACTAGGTATTGAAGGAACATACCTCAAAATAATAAGAGCCATAAATGACAAACTCACAATCAATACCATACTGAATGGGTAAAAGCTGGAAGCATTCCCCTTGAAAATCGCCATAAGACAAGTCTATTAGTCTGTTCTCACACTGCTGAAGAAAACATACCTGAGACTGGGTAATATTTATGAAGAAAAAGAAGTTTAATGGACTCACAATTCTACATGGCTGGGGAAGCCTCACAATCATGGCAGGAGGTAAAATGCTGTCTTACACGGCAGCAGGCAAGACAGAATGAGAGTCAAGCAAAAAAGATTTCCCCTTATAAAACCATCAGATCTCATAAGATTTACTCACTATCACGATAACAGCACGGGAAAGACTCCCCCTCATGATTCAATTACCTCCCACCAGATCCCTCACACAACACATGGGAATTGTGAGAGCTACAATTCCAGATGATATTTGGGTGGGGACACAGCCAAATCATATCAACAAGGATGCCCTCTCCCACCACTCCTATTCAACATAGTGTTGGACATTCTGGTCAAGGCGATCAGGTAAGAGAAAGAAATAAAGTGTATTCAAATAGGAAGAGAGGAAGTCAAACTATCTTTTTTTTCAGATGACATGATCCTATGTTTAGAAAACCCCACCATCTCAGCCCAAAAGCTTCTTAAGCTAATAAGCAACTTCAGCAAAGTCTCAGGATACAAAATCAATGTGCAAAAATTGCTAACCTTCCTATACACCAACAACAGGCAAATTGAGAGCCAAATTTCAAATGAACTCCCCTTCACAACTGCCACAAAAGGAATCAAATATATAGGAATAGCTAACAAGGAAATTAAGGACCTCTTCAAGGAGAACTACAAACCAGTGCTCAAAGAAATCAGAGAAGACACAAACAAATAAAATAAAAACATTCCATGCTCATGCGTAGGAGGAATCAATATCATGAATATGGTCATACTGCCCAAAGCAATTTATAGATTTACTGCTATTCCCATTAAACTACCATTGACATTCTTCACAGAATTAGAAAACACTATTTTTAAATGCATATGAAATCAGAAAAAGAGCCCAAAAAGCCAAGACAATCCTAAGCAAAAAGAACAAAGCTGGAGGCATCTGCTACCTGACTTCAAACTATACTACAAGGATACAGCAACCAAAACAGCATGGTACTGGTACAAGAACAGAAACATAGACCGATGAGACAGAATAAAGAGCCCAGAAATAGGACCACACACCTACAACCATCTGATCTTCAACAAACCTGACGAAAAATAAGCAAGGGGGAAAGGATTCCTTATTTAATAAATGGTTCTGGGAGAACTGTCTAGCCATATACAGAAAATTGAAACTGAACCCCTTCCTTACACCGTGTACAATGTTAACTCAAGATGGATTAAAGACTTAAATGTAAATCCTCAAACTATAAAAATTCTGTAAGAAAACCTAGGCAATACCATTTAGGACATAGACACAAAGATTTGATGACAAAGATGTCAATAGCAATTGCAACAAAAGAAAAAAATTGACAAATGGGATCTAATTAAAGAGTTTCTGCCTAGCAAAAGAAACTATCCACAGAGTAAACAGACAACCTGGAATGGGAGAAGATTTTTTGCAATTGATGCATCTGACAAAGGTCTAATATCTGGCATCTATAAGGAACTTAAACAAATTTAGAAAAAAAGAACAAACAACCCCATTAAAAAGTGAGAAAAGGAAATGAATAGACACTTCTCAAAAGAAGACATGAATATGGCCAGCACACGTGTAAAAAAAAAAAAAATCTCAACATCACTGATCATTAGAGAAATGCATATCAAAATCACAATAAGATACCATCTCACACCAGTTAGAATGGTTACTATTAAAAAGTCAAAAAACAACAGATGCTGGCAAAGTTGTGTAGAAAAAGGAATACTTTTACACTGTTGGTGGGAGTTTAAATTAGTTCAACCACCGGAGAAGACAGTGTGGTAATTTCTCAAAGACCTAGAGGCAGAAATACCATTTGACCCAGCAGTTCCATTACTGGGTATATAACCAAAGGAATATAAATGGTTCTATTATAAAGACACACGCACACATATGTTAAATATATATTTAGCCAACCTGTCGTCATATCCCCACAGGATCTCCAATTACAACTGACAGTGGGGAATGGCATACTAATTAAGACTAAATGCTGTGTATACATCCCAGATAATCTGGGAAATGTGTTGATAGCCCTGCAAGACATATACCAACAAATCAAAGCTATGTCTGACCCCACATTTTTGCTAGATCAATGGTTAGCATCCTGGTTTGGTTTATTCTTGAAGAGTGACAGAAGATTGTTATACTTTAATCAAGTAATGACTCCAATTGCAGCTGCTGTACCAGATGTGTTTTCATTGCTTGAGCAAATTAACACATCTCTTGGGACCTGTATGCAGCTATTAATCTGCCAAATGCCTTTTTCTTTCTACCTGTCCATAAAACCAACCATAAACAGTTTGCTTTCCGCTGGTAAGGCCAGCAATACACCTTCACTGTCCTAAATCAAGAGGGTATCAACCCTCCAGCACTGTGTCACAATTTGGTTCACAAGGATCTTGACTGCCTTTCTCTTTCCATTTCATTAATGTTATGCTGATTGGATCCAGTGAGCAAGAAGTAGCAACTACTCTAGACATATTATTAAGACATTTGCATGTGAGAGAGTGGGAAATAAAATCAACTAAAATTCTGGGTCCTTCTACTTCACTGAAATTTCTAGGGGGTCAGTGGTGTGGAGAATATTAAGATATTCCTTCTAAGGTAAAATATGAAGTGTTGCTTCTGGACCCTCCTACAACCAAAAAGAAGGAACAAGTCCTAGTGGACCTAGTTGGATTTTGGAGGCAACATATTACTCATTTGGGTGTGTTCTTCTGGCTCATGTGTCAAGTGACCCAAAAAGCTACTAGTTTTGTGTAGGGTGCAGAATCGCAGACGGCTCTGCAACAGAGCTAGGCTGTTGTGCAGGCTGCTCTGCCATGCGGACTATATGATCCAGCAGGTCCAATTGTGCTTGAGATGTCAGTGGAAGACAGGGGTGCTGTTTGGAGCCTTTGGAAGGAACCTATATGTGAGTTCAAACTCAAGCCCTTAGGATTTTACAGCAAGGCCCTACCATCATCCATAGATGTCTCTCCTTTGGAAAAACAGCTCTTCACTTGCTACTGGGCCTTAGTAAAAACGGAACCCTTGACCATGAGCCACAGAGTTACCATGCAAACTAAGCTGCCTATCATGAACTGCATGCTATCTGACCCACTGAACTATAAAATTGGTCATGCACAGCAGCACTCCATCATCAAATGGAAGTGGTATATTAAGTGATCAGGCCTGAGCAGGTTCTGAAGGCATAAGTATGTTACATGAAGAGGTGGCCCAAATGCCCATGGTTCCTACTCTTGTTATATTGCCTTCTTTCTCCCAGCCTTTACCTATGGCCTCACAGGGGAGTACCCTGCAATCAGTTGACAAAGGAAGAGAAACTCAGGCATGGTTTACAGATAATTCTGTACAATATGCAGTCACCACCCAAATGTATACAGCTATAGCACTACAGCCCCTTTCTGGCACATCCCTGAAGGACAATAGTGAAAGAAAATCATCTTGGTGGATAGAACTTCCAGTAATGCACCTGGTTGTGTATATTTCTTGCAAGGAGAAATGGCCAGACATGCAAGTATATACCAATGCACAGACTTTAGTCGATGGTTTGGCTGGATGGTCAGGGACTTGAAAGGAACATGATAGAAAATTGGTGCTACAAAAATTTGAGGAAAAGGTATACAGATAGACCTCTCTGAGTGGACAAAACACAAAGATATTTGTGTCCCATGTGAATGTTCACCAAAGGGTGACCTCTGCATGAGAAGATTCTAATAAACAAGTGGATAGGATGACCTGTTCTGTGGATACTAGTCAGCCTGTTTTTCCAGCCACCTTTGTCATTGTCCAATAGGCTTATGAACAAAGTGGCCCTGGTGGCAGGGATGGAGGATATGCATAGGCTCAGCAACATGGACCTCCACTCAACAAAGCCTTCCTGGCTATGACCACTGCTAAGTGCCCAATATGCCAGCAGCAGAGACCAACACTGAGTCCTCAATATGGCACCATCCTCAGGGTTATCAACCAGCTACCAATTACAGTGAATCACTTCCATCATGGAAGGGGCAGCATTTTGTCCTTAGTGGAATAGACACTTAGTTTGGATATAGATTTGTCTTCCCTGCATGTAATGCTTCTGCTAAAACCACCAACCACTGACTTGTAGAGTGCCTTATCCACAGTCACGGTATTCCACAAAGCGCTGCTGCTGACCAAGAAAATCATTTCACAAGCCAAAGAAGTATGTCAGTGGGCTAATGTTCGTGGGATTCACTGGTCTTACCATGGTCTTCAACATCCTGAAGGAGCTGGCTTGATAGAATGGTGGGATGGTCATTTGAAGATACAGTTACAGCTAAGTGACAGTACCTTGAAGGGTTGGGGCAAGGTTCTCAAGAAGGTTATAGATGCTCTGAATCAGTGTCCAATATGTCATAGTTTTATTGGCAAAATTTATAAATCTAGGAATCAAGGGGTGGAAATGGGAATGGCACCACTCCTCATTACCCCTAGTGACCCACTAGCAAAATTTTTACTTTCTGTTTCTGTGATTTTATGCTCCATTGACTTAGAGGTCTTAGTTCCAGAGGGAAGGATACTTCCATCAGGAGGTACAACAATGATTTCATTGAACTGAAGTTAGAATGCAATCCAGCCACTTTGGGCTCCTCATGCCTCTGAGTCAACAGACCTAGAAGGAAGTTATGGTATTGCCTAGGGTGACTGAACCTGACTGCCAAGGGGAAATTGGACTACTACTCCACAGTGGAGGTAGCGAACAGTACTTCTGGAATACAGAAGATCCCTTAGGATGTCTTTTAGTACTACTATGCTGATATGGTTTGGTTGTGTCCCTACCCAAATCTCATCTTGAATTCCCACGTGTTGTGGGAGGGACCCAGTGAGAGGTAAGTGAATCATGGGGGCAAGTCTTTCCCATGCTGTTGTCATAATAGTAAGTAAATCTCATGAGATCTGATGGTTTTAGAAAGAGGAATTCCCCTGCACAAGCTCTCTCTCTCTTTGCTTGCTGCCATCAATGTAAGACATGACTTGCTCCTTTTTGCCTTCTGTCATGATTGTGAGGCTTCCCCAGCCATGTGGAAGTCCAATTAAACCTCTTTCTTTTGTAAATTGCCCGATCTCAGGCATGTCTTTATCAGCAGTGTGAAAACAGACTAATACAGTAAATTGTTACCAATAGAGTGGGGTACTGCTGAAAATATACCCAAAATTGTGGACGTTACTTTGGAACTGGGTAATAGGCAAAGGCTGGAACAGTTTGGAGGACTCAGAAGAAGACAAGAAAATGTGGGAAAGCTTGGGACTCCCTGGAGACTTGTTGAATGGCTTTGACCAAAATTCTGATAATGATATGGACAATGAAATCCAGGTTGAGGTGGTCTAAGATGGAGATGAACTTCTTGGGAACTGGAGCAAAGGTGATTCTTGTTATGTTTAGCAAAGACACTGGTGGCATTTTGCCCCTGCCCCAGGGATTTGTGGAACTTTGAACTTGAGTGAGATGATTTAGGGTATCTGGTGGAAGAAATTTCTAAGCAGCAAAGCATTCAAGAGATGACGGGTACTGTTAAAGGCATTCAGTTTTAAACAGGAAACAGAGCATAAAAGTTATAAAAATATGCAGCCTAACAAAGCAATAGAAAAGAAAACCCCATTTTCTGAGGAGAAATTCAAGCTGGCTGCAGAGATTTGCATAAGTAATAAGGAGTCGAATGTTTATGCCCAAGATAATGGGGAAAATGTCTCCAAGGAATGTTAGATGTCTTCATGGCAGCCCTTCCCATCCCAGGCCCAGGCCCAGGGTTCCCATGCTGTGTGCAGCCTAGGGACTTGGTGCCCTGCATCCCAGCCACTCCAGCTGTGTCTGAAATGGGCCAATATAGAGCTTGGGCCATGCTTCAGAGAGTGCAAGCCCCAAGCCCTGATAGCTTCCAGGTGGTGCTGAACCTGCAAGTTCACAGAACTCAAGAATTGAGGTTTGGGAACCTCCACCTAGATTTCAGAAGATGTGTGGAAACGCCTGAATGTTCAGGCAGAAGTTTGCTGCAGGGGTGGGGCTCTCATGGAGAACTTCTGGTAGGGCAGTGCAGAAAGGAAACTTGGGGTCAGAGTCCTCACACAGAGTCCCTACTGGGCCACCACCTAGTGGAGCTGTGAGAAGAGGGCCACCATCCTCCAGATCTCAGAATAGTAGATCCATTGACAGCCTGCACTGTGTGCCTAGAATAGCCACAGACACTCAACACCAGCACATGAAAGCAGCCAGGAGGGAGGCTGTTCTCTGCAGAGCCACAGGGGTGGAACTGCCCAAGACCATGAGAACCCACTTCTTGCATCAGCATGACCTTGATGTGAGATATGGAGTCAAAGGAGATCATTTTGAAGCTTTAAGATTTGACTGCCCTGCTAGATTTCAGACTTGCATGGGGCCTGTAACCCCTTTGTTTTGGTGAAATTATTCCATTTGGAATGGCTGTATTTACCCAATGCCTCTACCTTCGCTGTATCTAGGAAGTAACCTGCTTTTGATTTTACAGGCTCATAGGTGGAAGGGAATTGCCTTGTCTTAGATGAGACTTTGGACTATGGACTTTTGAGTTAATGCTGAAATGAGTTAAGACTTTGGGGGACTGTTGGGAAGGCAAGATTGGTTTTGAAATATGACGATGTGAGATTTGGGAGGGGTCAGGGGCAGAATGATATGGTATGGCATGTCCCCACCAAAATCTCATCTTGAATTCCTACATGCTGTGGGAAAGACTCAGTGGGAGGTAAATGAATCATGTGGGCAAGTCTTTCCCATGCTGTTCTCATGAGAGTAAGTCTCACAAGATCTGATAGTTTCAAAAAGAGGAATTCTCCTGCACAAGATCTCTCTCTTTGCCTGCTTCCATCCATGTAAGACATGACTTGCTCCTCCTTGTCTTCTGCCATGATTGTGAGGCTGCCTCAGCCATGTGGAACTGTAAGTCCAATTAAACCTTTCTTTTGTAAATTGCCCAGTCCCCAGTATGTCTTTATCAGTAGTGTGAAAACAGACTAGCACACATGCTTTGTGATTCAAGTCAATGGGAAACTACAACAGCTCAATCCAGGTAGGACTAAGAATGGCCCAGACCTTTCGGGAATGACAGTTTGGGTCAACCTGATAAGCAAAGAACCACAACCAGGGGAGGTGCTTGCTAAAGGCAAAGGAAATACAAAATGGACAATAGAAGAAGGCAGTCATAAATACCAGCTACAATCACTTATAGAAATGAGAACTGTAATTGTCATGAGTATCTCCCCATTTTGTTAATACATTTGTGTGTGTATGTGTGTATATATACATAAGACAAATATCTTTGTTTTCTTTCCTTATTCCTTATCATGTAACATTCAATATTTCAATTTTATATCCGTATTTAAGTATTGTTAATTTCACATATTAGTATTTAAGGTACAGAATATTAAGAGAAGAGTAAACATCACTCAAGGACTTTTCTTCTTCTGAAAGGGATTAGTGCATTTTTGGCTGTAGACAGGTTAGTTGTATTATGTTATGTGGAACGATGACCTTGTTATTATCTTCATTTAGAGATTTGATTTGAAGATTATATGGTTTAAGGAGATACATATGGGTGCCAAACCGACAAAGAGTAGACTTGTAAGGGTTAATTGTAGGTGTCAACTTGATTGGTTTGAGGGATATTAGGATAGCTGGTAAAGCATTATTTCTGGGAATATCTGTGAGGTTGTTTTCCAGAAGAGACTGGCATTTGAATCAGTGGACTTAGTAAGGAAGATCCATTCTCACCCAGTGTGGGCAGGTACCATCCAAATGCTTGAGGGCCCATATAGAGATAAAAAGCAGAGGAAAGGCAAATTTACTCTCTCTTCTGGAGCTACCTTTGCCTCCCCTAGGACATCAGAACTGTAGGTTCTCAGGCCATCAGACTCCAGGACTTGCACCAGTGGTTTCCCAGGTTCTCAGTCCTTTGGCCTTGGACTGAGTATCATGTCATCAGTTCTCCCTGGTTCTCAGGCCATTGGACTTAAACTGAGCTATGCCACTGGCTTCCCTGGTTCTCTGGCTTGTAGACAGCATATCAAGGGACTTAGCCTTCATAACTACATGAGCCAATTCCCAAAAATAAATCCCCTCTCATATATTTATATATGTCCTATTGGTTCTGTTTCTCTGAAGAACCCCAACTAATATACCCACCAAGTCCATCCCTCCCACAAAGTCATGAGACACCTGCATCCACAGTGCTTCCCTTCAAGAACCTTATTGGGATATATGGTTTGCTGCTGACACCTCTGCTTTTGTGCAGAGACTGCTGATTAAATCTATCACATGTGAGCCTATAGTATCTTATACTAGCATCTACTCATATGGCCTAAGAAATCTAGGTTTTAGTATTGGGGTCCTATTCCACATTGAAAAAAATCCTAATTTTTTTTACTTACTATGGTTTGAATTTTTCCCACCAAGACTCATTTAGAAATGTAATCTCCAATGTGGCGGTATTGCTAGGTGAAACCTTTAAGAGGTGGTTCAGTCATGAGGACTCTGCTCTCATGAATGGATTAATCCATTTGTGAATTAATGGATTATCATGAGAGATGAACTAATGGCTTTATAAGAAGATGAAGAGAGGCCTAAGCTGTCACACTCTTGCCATATGATGCTCTGCACTGCATCAGGACTTTTCAGAGAGTCCCCACCAGCAATAAAGTCCCCAAGATACAACCCCTTGACTGTGAACTTCTTCGCCTCCATAACTGTTGGAAATACATTCATTTTCTTTATAAATTACCCAGTGTCATACGTTTGATTATATGCAACAGAAAATGAACTAAGACATTACTAAATTCAACTATGTGTGAATATTCTCCTTTCCCACTCATACCTACTAAGGGCTCTAATTAGTTCTAAATCTGTAGGTATATTGATAAACAGAGACATTTTTACTTAGGGAAAGGAAGATATTTTTAAATTATACGGCTATTCAATAGCCATCTTTCTTTGAAGAGCTCATTAGCAATGAAAAGTGGAAAGAGTGAAGCTTGAAAGTTTTCTAATTCTTCTAAGTTACTAATAATTTTATTTTGGTATTTGGACTCATTAATAGCCTTCCCCTCTAGTTTCCACAGAAGAGTCTTTAATCAAAAACATGTCTCTTAACACATATCCAGCTTGCTAAGAAATTAGATCCTGGCCCTAATTAACTCATTTCCTTTCCTTTAGTCTGAATCACAGTAGGCCCATTTTTCTTTCTAGGTTTTCCGAAACCTTCAATCAATCACAGCTACTCATATAATATATATGGGAGAAAACTCTTTTCTTTCCCACCTACACCTACTTTATAAGATTGTTGCAAGAATTAAATCTGTTGAAGTACAATATTAATTGGAGGGAAAATATATTGTATAGGAGAAGAGGCATCAGGTTTCATTAGCAGAATAAAATGAGTTGTAAATTAAAGAAAAATGGGGTAGACTATAGAGAAACAGACTGAACAAGTGGAGAGGGTAATTATACAAGTCATGCATTCTTGGAGTACAAAAATGAAGATGTTAAAAACACAGCAGGAGTTTGACCAAGTGTATTTAGTCTCAGTAAAACGTGCCTTGCACTTAAACCCCTTCTGACCATGCTACCAATGGTTCTTAACCTAATGGTATTGCTTTTACAATAACAAAACCTTTATGCAGATACAGAGGACAGATGATAGAAAGAGAGCTACCCAAGGTCTATGAAACTTCTTGGAGGAAAGTCTGGAATGGCTTTTTGAAAAGGATTTGTGAGGTACACACATATGAATTCATGAAGGAAAGAATTTGAGTTATTTATAAAGGGTGAAATTGAGCCTGCTCATTGGAGCAAACCAGGTGCAATAAAGCATCTTGGATTTTTTTTTCTCCAGCTGTGGGCTGTCAGGATAAGAAATTATACCTTTGCAATTTCATGTCTTCTTACCTATTTTGCTTATTATCAGGAATAAGTGCATGAAGCTGTAGCAAAAAAGGGCAGGTGTTCACTTCCCTGGTTTGGGATTGGAGCCATCATAGCAGCCCAGCCTCACACACGGAGTGGGGCTCAGGAAATTAATCACCTTTGTCTCCCTCGATCTCCTTCCACAAATAAGGCACGCCCTTCCCTCAAATCCCCAGAGACTTTATCTACCATCATGGCACAATACCACTGCTAGTGGGATAACAATATAACACCGAATCTACCTTTCCACCCTTCCTCTCTCCTTGCTCCTGAATGCCAACATCTGTTTCCAGTTTCTGCCAGAATAACTTACTGTCCTCATTAAACTCAGCTGCCTACTCCCTATGTTTCATCTCTGGTCAGCCAGTTTTAAACTTTGAAGCATCCTTTACTATCTTCTCCAACATGGAGTCATCAAACTTGTAGCCGATTTCTTCAAAATAATGTACCTATTTGTCCGGTTCTACATTTTCATACCTACCACTATAACTGAAGCCCTGTCATTATTTTACTTCTTGGCTTTCTAGTAGGGGCTTAACTGATTCCTCTACTCCAATGCTCCCCTCACTCCAAATAGCCTGCAACAGCATTAACAGGTAGTTCTTCCTAAAAAATTGCTTGACACATTCCACCTATCCACCTCACACTATTTTTTTTAAGTTGTAAACATCAGAATACTTGCCCTAATCATCAAGGCACTCCTCGGTCTGACCCCAACCTTCCTAACCACACTCCAAAACAGACCTCTAATGTCTTACATAAATCCTCACTATATTAGTTTTCTACTGCTACTGGAACAAGTTTTCGCAAACGTAATGACTTAAAACAACAAAAGTTTATCGTCTTACAGTTCTGAAGGTCAAATGTCCAACACAGTTCTTGTTGGGCTAAAATCAAGGTGTCAGCAGGACTGTGCTCTTTTCTGGATGCTCTAGAAAAGAATGTTTTCTTGCCTTTTCCAGCTTCTGGAAGCCACTCACATTCTTTGGCTTGTGCCTCCCTTCCTCCATCTTCATAGCCAGCAAGACGTGACTTCCGTAGTCACGTCTCCCTCCGGCTTTAACTCAGGTTCTCTGATTTTAATGCCCCACTCATGTGATTATATTGGGCCCACCTGGATAATGCAGGCTCATTTTCCAGTCTTCGCATCTCGAGGTTCTTAATCTGCAAAGGCCCTTTTGCCAAATACATAACATATTCTCAGGTGGACATATGTGGGTAAGTGATAGGTACCATTATTTTGTCTACGACACTCCCCTTCCTTCAAACTGATCTATGAATTTTCCAACCATGCCAGTTCTACCACCTTGGCTATGATTTCTCCTTTCCATTTTACCATCTCACTCCTACCACTTTATTTTTTCACCACACCAGGTTTTCCTGATCACATGCTTCTCTCAATAGAATGTATATCCAATATCTAATGTCTTATTATTATTCTCATTTTATATATGTACACACACTGACAGGGACACACCCCCTGTGTGTTCAAATCTTTATTTCCCTAGGATATTCCAGAGGAATTAATTCCATGATGATGAAGATGATGATGATAATGACACAGGCCTTTCATGGACTCTAAGAGGGAATCATTGCAAAGATTTCACAGAAAGAAGCTTAAAGGCAAATGACTGCTATAGTATTTAATGGAATCAACTAATCATTTTTTGTTTTAATATCTCTGTATTTAAATTTTTAATATTAGTTTTCTTTAACCACTAATCAAGATTCTACCTTAGGACAAAATCTGATAGCATTTCTATCTTCTAACAAATTGTCTGCTAGCATTTAAACATATGATGCTTTAATAAAGATTAGTGCTGTGCTGAAAATAAACAGGACTTATATAATCTAGCCAGGTGTAATGAATGTGGAAAGACTAAGGAAGCAAAACACAAAGCCAAATTCATAACTGTCCTGGAGCCTTAAACTGCTCACGGGAAAAACTATAACTCAGGGTGAGTGTCACGCTGGCATAATGTCTGAGTGTGATGAGAAAGCTGATTTCTCTACTCATATAGTTATGCTGCTAACTTGTTAGATGCGAAACAATTTCTGCATTGTATTTGTCCCTAATAAGTATGAAACAATTTAGGCCCTAGAAAAAGCAGGCTACACATATTCCCATTCTGCCAGATCACTAAGCTGAATTTCTTCCTTAAGAAGGACATAATTAAACTCCATAAAAATAATCTTCCTGCGAATAATAAGATAGAGATAAGATAGAGGACCAGTGTATCTATAGAAAGTCTGAGTTGATGTACTACTGCACTGCTAGCCAAAGATATCAACAGCTTTAAGGATGTGACCTTCCACCAAGAGCTCAAGGATGAGGGAGGATGTGAACAATGAATAGGTTAAGACGCAGCTGCATATTATTACCATCACAAGTCAACTGGAGTATGTTTGAATATTTGGAAAATAATAATCCCATTATTCTTTGAAAGTACAGTCATGTCAATAGAAATAATAAAGACTGAGAGATCTTGGAGATATCAAACAATAGAATAAACAATTGTAAATCTATTGGATGCCTTGACAATATGCAGGAAACGAGCTACGTTTTCTGCAGGTCTCTCTTAATACACAGCTCACTCCTGCAAAGTATAAAAGGCTTTTTTCAGCAGACAGAGGGAAAGTACTAAGATTCCTGATCTTGAAAGGTTTACTGTGTGGCAGAAAGGATCAGACATGTACATATGACCAAAGTGAATATACGCAATAAGAATGTTATGAAGTGTGAAGAGAGCACAGAGAAAGTAGAAATTTCTTTCACCAGGGATCTGTGGCACATTTTTTGAAAAATATAGCTTTCAAGTTGGATATTAAGAAATGAGTGGAATTTAGAGAGAACACAACGTAAGAAAGGGGATTTAAAAACTGATTCTGGCCAGGAGTGGTGGCTCACACCTGTAATTTCAGCACTTTAGAAGGCTGAACCAGGTGGACTGCTTGAGCCCAGGAGTTCAAGACCAGTCTGCACAAGATGGTGAAATGCTGTCTCTACAAAATACAGGGAAAAAAGTTAGATAGGTGTGGTGGCATGTGCCTGTAGTCTCAGCAACCTGGGAGGCTGAGGTAGGAGGATGGCTTGAGCCCGGGAGGTAGAGGCTACAGTGAGCCATGATTGTGGTACTGCACTCCAGCCTGGGCAACAGAGTGAGTCCCTGTCTCAGAAAACAAACAAATAAAAAACTGATTCTAAAATTCATATAGAAATGCAAAGGATGCCAAATAGCCAAAACAACAATAACCAGGAAGAACACATTAGAAGACTTGGCCAGGTGTGGTGGCCCATGCCTGTAATCCCAGCATTTTGGGAAGCCAAGGCAAGTGGATCACTTGGGGCCAGGAGTTCAAGATCAGCCTGGCCAACATGGCAAAACCCCACCTTAACTAAAAATATAAAAATTTGCTGGGTGTGGTGGCACACACCTGTAATCCCAGTTACTCAGGAGGCTGAGGCACAAGAATTGCTTGAACCCAGAAGGTAGAGGTTGCAATGAGCCAAGATCACACTAC
>CAUYLG010029270.1:0-14416 GCA_963573385.1 Cacajao melanocephalus
GAATGCAGTGGCACAATCACAGCTCACTGCAGCCTCGACCTTCCAGGCTCAACCAATCCTCTCACCTCAGCCTCCTAAGTAGCTGTACTACAGGCATGCACCACTACACCTGGCTAATTTTTGTATTTTTTGTAGAGACAGGGTCTCACTATATTGCCCAGGCTGGTCTTAAACTCCTGGGCTCAAACCATCCTCCTGCCTTGTCTCCCCGAAGTGTCGTGATTACAAGTTTGAGCCACCATGCCCAGCCTGCCAAATGTATTTAATGTAATACATTCTGACAATAGTTCTATTATTAATATTAGTTCATTTTAGCATCAGGATTCTGTAGCCTTAACATACCAATACTCATTATTCAAAGGCACAGCTGTCAATGGTAGTGGGTATTTGAGTAGAACACCATCTCTTAGTCATACTCCTAACATTGCAATTATTCCTATTTATATGTATAAGACAGAATGTCTCATGACATAGGATTAAGCAACATAGCTACCCAATCCTTCATTAACTCAGCCCAGGATCAACTCTTCAAGGGTGCCTTAGAGTATACAGCAAAAAGGAAGAAAAAGGACTCAGTCAAAACCACTTGTCTTTCCACTTACTATGTGACTCTGGACAAGATATTAATAATAAAATCTCCTTATGCCTTGTTTTCTTTATCTGGCAAAATGAAGATAATAATAATAATAATAGTACCTCATATGTCTGCTCTGTGGATTAAATTAGGAAAGTATTCAATAAATAATAGCCATCTAGGAGATTAGGGAACTTCCCTTAGGAAGGGATATTTAAAATCAGATTTTTTGGGCTGGGTGCAGTGGCTCACACCTGTAATCCTAGCACTTTGGGAGGCTGAGGTAGGCAGATCACTTGAGGTCAGCAGTTCAAGACTAGCCTAGCCAACATGGTGAAACTGCATCTCTACTAAAAGTATAAAAATTAGCCAGGCATGGTGGCACATGCTTGTAGTCCCAGCTATTTGGGAGGCTGAAGTGAGAGAATCACTTGAACCCAGGAGGAAGAGGTTGCAGTAAGCCAAGATAGTGCCACTGTACTTCAGCCTGGGCAACAGAGCAAGACTCCATCTCCAAAAAAAGTCATATCTGAAGGCTATGTAGGAATTTACTGGCTGAAGTAGTGGCATGCTTAAGGAAATGAAAGAAGGCCAGTGAGTGTGGAAAATTATCATGGTAAGGGCTTGGTAGGAAATGTGGGCTGGAACAGTGTAAAAGGTCAGGTCATGCAAAACATTGGACCATATAATGTGGACACTCAGGGCAAGAAGAAGCCACTGAATAGTTTTTTGTTTTTGTTTTTGTTTTTGTTTTGAGATGCAGTTTTGCTCGTTGCCCAGGCTAGAGTACAATGGCACAATCTTAGCTCACTGCAACCTCCACCTCCTGGGTTCAAGTGATTCTCCTGCCTCAGCCTCCCGAGTAGCTGCAATTACAGGCATGAACCACCACACCTGGCTAATTTTTGTATTTTTTAGTAGAGAAAAAGTTTCTCCATGTTGGTCAGGCTGGTCTTGAACTCCTGACTTTGTGATCCACCCACTTTAGCCTCCCAAAGTGCTTGGATTACAGGCATAAGCCACCACACCTGGCCCATTTAACACTGTTAAGCAGATTAATGACATGGTACAACTGGAGCTTTGGAAACATGATATTGGAAGCAGAGTGGAAATATGGAGATTGGGTTAAAAAGGGGCAATGCAAGAACAGGCAGAGAGGGCAACACCTTGTTGATTCTGGGGAATGGGAATATGGGGGTTCATTATATTACTCTCTTCACATTTGTGTACTGTTGAAATTTTTCATATTCTAAAGTCTATCTTCTTTTTCTTTTTAAGTTTTTAGAGATAGGGTATCGCACTGTCACCCAGGCTAGAATGCAGTTACTTGATCACAGTTTGTTGTAACCTGGAACTGCTGGGCTCAAGTGATCTGTCCTGCCTTGGCCCTTCCTAGAGGACTGAGATTACAGGTGTAAAGCCACCGCACCTGGCTCAAAGCCTTCTTTTAAAGTATATGAACAGTAAGACCAATTAGGAGGCTATTGCAGCAGCCCAGACAAGAGATGATAGGGACTTGAAGTCATGTGGTGGCAGGGAATGGGGCCAGGTAATGGAGTTGAGAGATGCTTTGGGAGGTAAAGCGAGCAGGAGTTAATGATGGATTGATGTTAGGGTGAAGGTAGCATTCTGAGTAGAGAATGACTCCACCTGCCAATCCAGGTGGATCCAGTAATATAAGGCACCATATGAAGAAAGCTACTTTTGGGAAGATGACTTTTACACCAAACATTCTCATTTTGTAGTGTCTATGCAAAATGCAAGTAGAGAACTTCAGAACACAGTTAGATATTTGAGTCTAGTTCATGGGAGAGGTCTAAGTTGTAGGTAAAAAAAAGTGCCAGAAGAGAGTGTCATGTGATAAAATAGAGGACCCAGGAGAAACCCTTTGGGAAGAGCTGTCTAATCAAGGCTTCTGACAAATAGGATATTTAAGGCTAACCTTAGAAAGAAAGTAGGGGTATATTTCCATTGCAAAAAAAGGAAAAAAGTTCTGTGCTATAGCTACATTTGGAGGAAAGGTGGCAGAAAGTTGAGGAAGATTTCATATGTTGGTTGCTATTTTCTGTGTGAATTAGAATAAGCATGAGAACTCTGGAAACATATAAAGATTTTTGGGCAGCACAAAGACTTAAGTTGAGGTGGGAAACCATGATTTTTTCGTGCCACCACCATCAAAGTTCATCATTGTTTTTCTAACTGCTTCACTCTTATTTTCATTTTGTGTCCTATTATAATACAGCCCATGACTTGACAGATACTCAATTATGTATAGTGGATAGTTTGAGATAATTGAGTATCTATCAAGTCTTGGGCTATATTGCAATAAGATGTCAAATGCAAAATATCTACTATATCTACTATTATCTACTATATCTACTACATATCTACTATATCTACGATTCTACTAGATACAGTATGACTGTTTGCATTATTTTTCCTTATAGGTCTCAGAAAAACCAACCAGGATTACAGCTATCAGATTGGTTTCATCCCAGGTAAGAATCCAAAGCTTGCACATGTGACACTAATCCATATAAGTTAACAGATTGTCACAGTACTACTACTGGCATTCCAATTGTTGGAGGGTTGATAGATCTCTGATTGCAACGTTTCAAAATATAAGCAGCGGCCAAGAGCCATGGGGGCTAGACATTTGGACCTACATCTTCCATGAGTGCGAACTTAAATTACATAAACTCAAAGGTCCTAGAAGGATGCCAGGCCAAAAGTGTAAGGGTATATTTGAGATTATTTGGTTGAATCTTCTCATTTCACCAATGAGAGACCTGAAGCCTAAAGGAGACAGACAGGAGAGCTGTCTGTGCACTTCCAGCCTTAGTCCAACAGACTTCCTCTGGCCTCTCTTTTTCTATCTTCTCTTTCCACCCATCCATCTTTCAACCTGATGCTACAGTTTTTAAGGAATTTCCCTAATTAAACTTTAAAAGAGACATCCAGGTTATGATCACGATTAAATAATGGTTCATGACTCATCTTCTCATAATACTGTAACATTTATTAGAGTCCAGTCAGGGCACAAAAAGCACACCAATTATTTAAACAGATAATTTAATATAAAGAATTGTTAACGGCCAGGCACGGTGGCTCACACCTGTAATCCCACCACTTTGGAAGGCCAAGGCAGGTGAATCACTTGAGGCCAGGAGTTCAAGACTAGCCTTGCCAACGTAGTGAAACCCTGTCTCTACTAAAAATACAAAAATTAGCGAGGTGTGGTGGCAGGTGCCTGTAATCCCAGTTATTTGGGAGGCCGAGGCAGGAGAATCGCTTGAACCTGGGAGGCAGAGGTTGCAGTGAGTTGAGATCTTGCAATTGCACTCCAGCCTGCTGGGTGACAAGAACAAAACTCTGTCTCCAAAAAAGAAAAGAAAAGAGAGAATTGTTAACTGGCATAAAGTTGTTAACTAGGGGAGGGAGAGACTGAAAGAGAACTCTAAGGGATCAGGGAGGATAACAACTACAGGAACTAACTATTCTTAGGGTTGAAGAAACAAAAGAAGGAGGAGGTTGAAATTCCTTCTTTTTTACCTCAGTTAAAATGGGCAAAGACCCTATTTCCAAACAAGGTAACATTCCAAAGTTCTAGCTGGAGTTGAGTTTGGGGGAAAACCTATTTAACCCACTACAGGTAGGGATTACATTAAACCTGTAGATCACTTTTGAGTGCGTTGCCATCTTAACAGTATTAAGCTTTCTATTCCATGAATGCGGATGTCTTTCCATTTCTTTAATTTCTTTCAGTAATTTTGTTTTTAGTTTTCATTGTACACGTCTTGTGCCTCCTTGCTTAAATTTTTTCCTAAAGATTTCCTTTCTTTGATGCTATTGTTTTCTTCATTTTCAGGTTGTTCATTAACAGTCTATGGAAACACAAATGATTTTTGCATGTTGATCTTGTCTCCTGCAACATCTGTTGGCTCTAATAGATTTTTTTTGGTGGATTTGTTAGAATTTTCCATATATAAGATCATGTCATCTGCTAGTGGAGATAGTTTTACTTTGGATGCTTTTCTTTTTCTCGTCTAATTGTTCTCGCTAGAACATCCAGTAAAATGTTGAATAGAAGTGGTAAAAGGGAGCATCCTTGTCTTGGTTTTGGCTTGGTGGGAGTGTGTTCGTTCATTATCATGCTGCTATAAAGAACTGTCTGTGGCTAAGTGCAGTGGCTTACAGCTGTAATCCCAGCACTTTGGGAGGCTGAGGTGGACAGATCACCTGAGGTTAGGAGTTCGAGACCAGCCTGACCAACATGGAGAAACCTGTCTCTACTGAAAATACAAAATTAGCCGGGCATGGTGGCACATGCCTGTAATCCCAGCTACTCGTGAGGCTGAGGCAGGAGTCACTTAAACCCAGGAAGTGGAGGTTGCAGTGAGCCGAGACTGCAGCATTGCACTTTAGCCTGGGCAACAAGAGAGAAACACCATCTCCAAAAAAAAAAAAAGAACTGTCTGAGACTGGGTAATTTATAGAGAAAAGAGGTTTAATTGACTCACAGTTCCACGTGGCTGGGGAGGCCTCAGGAAACTTAAAATCATGGCAGAAAGGAAAGTAAACACATTCTTCACATGCAGCAGAAGAGAAAAGTACCGAGTTAAGTGAGGGGAAAGCCCCTTATAAAATCATCAGATCTCATGAGAACTCACTCACTATTATGGGAACAGCATGGGGGAAATTTCCCCATAATCTAATCACCTTGCACAAAGTCCCTCCATGACATGTGGGGATTATAGGAACTATAATTCAAGATTAGATTTGGGTGGGGGCACAGCCAAACCATATCAAGGGGAAACTTGGTCATTCAACATTGAATATGATGTTAGCTGTGGGTTTTTCGTAGATGCCTTTTATCATGTTGAGAAAGTTTTCTTCTATTCCTAGTTTGTTGAGTATTTTTATCATGACAGGGTGTGGGATTTTGTCGAATGCATTTTCTGCATCAATTGAGATGACCATGTGGATTTTTTCATTCTGTGAATCTAAACATTGATTGATATTTGTGTCATCAACCACTCTTGCATTTCTGGGATACATTCTATTTGGTCATGGTGGGATTTTAATATGTTGCTGGATTCAGTTTGCCATATTTCATTGAGGATTTTTGCATCTATATTCATAGGGAATTTCAGTCTGTAGTTTCCTTGTGATGTTTTTGGCTTTGGTATCAGGGTAATATTGGCCTTGAAGAATGAGTTAGAAAGTGCTCCCTTCTCTTATATTTTGTGGAAGACTTTGAGAATAATTGATATTAACTGTTCTTTAAATGTTTGGTAGAATTCACCAGTGAAGACATCTGGTTTTAGGCTTTTCTTTGTTGAAAGGTTTTTTATTACTAATTCAATCTCTTTACTTGTATAGATCTATTCAGATTTTCTATTTCTTCTCGAGTCAGTTTTGAAAGTTTGTGTATTTCTAAGAATCTGTCCATTTCATCTATGTTATCTAATTTGTTGGAATATAATTGCTCATATTATTCTCTTTTAAATCCTTTTTATTTCTGTAAGGTCTATAATAATGCCCTCACTTTTCCCAATTTTAACAATTTGAATCATTTCTCTTTTTTTTCTTGGCCAGTCTAATTAAAGTTTGTCAATTTTGTCAATCTTTCCAAAGAACCAACTTTTGTTTCATTCATTCTATTATTTTCTTTTTCTCTATTTCAGTTGTCTCTGCTCCAATTTTTATTATTCCCTTCTTTCTGTTTGCTTTGGGTTTAATTAGCTCCTTTTCCCCATTAGTTCCTTAAAGTGGAAAGTTAAGTTATTGATATGAGATCTTTCTTCCTTTTTAATATGGGTGTTTACCGCAATATTTTTCTACTGAGCACTGCTCTTCATTGCATCCCATAAGTTTTGGTGTGTCGTATTTTCATATTTATTCATGGTAACATATTTTCTAATTTCCCTTGTGATTTCTTCTTTGACCCACTGGTTATTTAAGAATGTATCATTTAATTTCTACATATTGTGAATTTTCCAGACTTTCTGTTATCAATTCTGAATTTCATTTTATTGCTGATGAAGAATACACTTTGTATATTTTTAATCTTTTTAAATATATTGAAATTTTTGTTAAGCCTAACATATGGTCTACCCTATAAAATGTTTCTTGTCTGCTTGAAAATAATTTGCATTCTGTTATTGGGTAAAGTGTTCTGTTTGTGTCTGATTCTTTTCTCTGCCTGCTCAAATCTGCTACTAAAACCCTATAGAGAGTTTTTAATTTCATTTATTGTACTTTTCAGCTCCAGAATTTCTATTTAGTTCCTTTAAATAACTTCTACCTCTTTTTTAAAATTAAACTTTTTTCGTCTACAGAGTTAGGTATAAAAATTTATTTTTTAATGAACAAATAATTATACATATTAATGGGGGTACTTAGTGATGTTTCAAAACATATAATGTATAGTGATCACATCAGGGTAGTTAGCATGTCCATCATCTCAAACATTTATCATTTCTTTGTGTTGGGAACATTCAATATTCTCCTTCTAGCTATTTGAAACTATATATTATTGTTAATTCTAGTCATTCTATAGTGCCATAGAATACTAGAACTTATTCCTACTATCTAGCTGTAGTTTCATATCCTTTAACAAACCTTTCCCTATCCTTCCTTCCCCCACCCTTCCTAGTCTCTAGTATCCTCTGTTCTACTTTTTACTTTCATGAGACAAACTCTTTTTAGCTTTCACATGAGTGAGAACATGCAGTGTTTAGCTTTCTGTTCCTGGCTTATTTCTTTTAATATAATGTCCTCCAGTTCCAGCTATGTTGCCATGAATGACAACATTTTGTTCTTTTTTATGGTTGAATTGTAGTCCATCATGTGTATATCACATTTTCTTTATCCATTCATCTGTTATTGGGCACCTAGGTTGATTCCATATCTTGGCTATTGTGAATATTGCTTCAATAAACATGGGGGTGCAGATGTTTCTTTGATACACTGATTTGTTTTCATTTATATAAATATCCAGTAGAGAGATTGCTGGATTATATAATAATTCTATCTATAGTGATTTTTTTTTAGGAATCCATACACTTTTTTCCATAGTGGCTGTACTCCTTTACATTCCCATCAACAGTGTTGAAGAGTTACTTTTCTCCATATTCTGTGCCAGCATTTGTTATTTTTTTGTCTTTATGTTAATAGTCATCCTAACTGGGGTGAAATGATAACCTTATTGTGGTTTTGATTTGCATTTCCTTGATGATTAGTGATGGTCAGCATTTTCCCCATATATTTGTCAGTCATTCATAAGTCTACTTTTGAGAAATGTCATTCAGATCATTTGCCCATTTTCCAATCGAATTTTATTTATTTTTTTGCTGTTGATATGTTTGAGTTCCTTGTATATTCTGAATATTAATTCCCTGCTGGGTGAGTAGTTTGCAAATATTTTCTTCCATTCTGTAGGTTGTCCTTTTACTCTTTTGATTGTTTCCTGTGCTGTGCAGAAGCTTTTTAGTTTGACACAATCCTATTTTAAAATTTTTCCTTCTGTTGCCTGTACTTTTGAGGTCTTAATTATAAAATCTTTTCCCAGACTAACATCCCAAAGCATTTCTCCTATGTTTTCTTCTAGCAGCTTTAGAATATTGGGTCATAATTTAGGTCTTTGATCCATTTTGAGTTGATTTTTGCATAGGGCAAGAGATGGAGGTCTGGTTTTATTCTTCTGCACATGAATATCCAGTTTTCCCAGCATCTTTCCCCAACATAAATTCTCAAAACCTTTGTCAAAAATTAGTTGGCCATAAATTTTGGGATTAATTTCCATAATCTCTATTCTGTTCCATTGATTTATGTCTGTTTTTATGCCAGTACCATGCTGTTTTGGTTATTACAGCTTTGTAGTATATTTTAGAGCCAGGTAATGTGATGCCTCCAGCTTTGCTGTTTTTGCTCAGGATTGCTTTGGCTATTTGGGTTCTTCTGTGCTTCCATATTGCAGCACTGTTTACAATAGCAAAGACTTGGAACCAACCCAAATGCTCATCAACAATAGACTAGATCAAGAAAATGTGGCACATATATACCATGGAATACAGCCATAAAAAAGGATGAGTTCTTATCCTTTGCAGGGACATGGATGAAGCTGGAAACCATCATTCTCAGCAAACTGACACAGAACAGAAAACCAAACACCACATGTTCTCACTCGTAAGTGAGTATTGAACAATGAGAACACATGGACACAGGGAGGGGAACATCACACACCAGGGCCTGTTGGGGGCTAGGGGGGCTAGGAGAGGGATAGCAGGGGGTGGGGGGATTGGGGAGGGATAACATTAGCTGAAACACCTAATGTAGATGACAGGGGGATGGATGCAGCAAACCACCATGGCATGTGTATACCAGTGTAACAATCCTGCACCATCTGCACATGGACCCCAGAACTTAAACTATAATAATAGAAAAAACTTTAGGATTTTTGTTATATCTATGAAGAATGTCATAGGTATTTTGATAGTGATTGCATTGAATGTGTGGATTGCTTTGGGTAGTATTGTCATTTAAATAATATTAATTCTTCCAATCCATAAGCAAGGAATGGCTTTTCATTTGTATCCTCTTCAACTTCTTTCATCGATGTTTTGCAGTTTTCCTTATAGAGGTCTTTCATCTCCTTGGTTAAATTTATTCCTAGATATTTAAATTTTTTTGGTAACTGTTGTTATTGGGATTGCCTTCTTTATCTCCTTTTCAGGTAGTTCATTGTTCATAAATAGAAATAACAGTGATTTTTGTATATCAATTTTGTATCCTGAATTCATTTGATCAGTTTTAAGAGTTTTTGGTGGTGTCTTTAGGCTTGTCTATGTATACAACCATGTTGTCTGCAAATAGGACAGTTTGACTTACTCCTTTCCAGTTTGGATACTCTTGATTTCTTTATCTTACCCAATTGTTCTGTCTAGAACTTCCAGTATTAAGTTGAGAGTGGGAGAGAATGGGCATCCTAATCTTGTTCCAGTTCTTAGACAAAAAGCTTCCAGCATTTACCCATTCAGTAAGATGGTTAGCTGTGGCTTTGTCATATATGATCTTTATTGTGTTGAGGTACTTCCCTTCTATAGATAATTTATTGAGAGTTTTTACTATGAAGTGATATTGAATTTTATAAAATGCTTTTAATTGATCTATTGAAATAATTATATGGTTTTTGTCATTCATTCTATTAATATGATATATGATGTTTGTTGATTTGTATATGATGAAAAATCCTTGCATTCCTAGGGTAAATCCCACTTGAGCATACCATATTACCTTTTTGATGTGTTGAATTCAGTTTGTCAGTATTTTGTTGCAGATTTTTCCATCTATCCAACAGGGATTTTTCCATACCTGTTCATCATGGATATTGGCCTGTAGTTTTCCGTTTTTTGTGTTTCTGTGTGTGTGTGTGTGTTTCTGTGTGTGTGTGTGTTTGGTGTTGGTATCAGGATTATGTTGGCCTTGTAGAATGAGTTAGGAAGAATTCACTCAGTTTCAATTTTTGGTATAGTTTGAGAATTACTATTATTCTTTAAAGATTTAGTAGAATTCAGCAGCGAAGCCATCTGGTCCTGGACTTTTCTTTGTCGGGAGACTTTTAATTTTTTATTCATCTTGTCCCCTTGTTATTGGTCTGTTCAGGTTTTTTTATTTCTTCTTGGTTCAGTCTTGGTGGTGATATATGTTAAGGAAACTTTCCATTTCCTCTAGCTTTAAAATTTATTGGCATATAATTTTCATAGGAATCTCTAATGATCCTTTGCACTTTTGTGATATCCATTATGATGTCTCGTATTTTTTTTCCCTGATTTTATTTGGTCTTTTCTCTATTTTTCTTACATAGTCTAGCTAATGGTTTGTCAATTTTGTTACCTTTTCAAAAAATAACTTTGTTTCATTGATTTTTTTTAAGTTTTAATTTCTCTTATTTTTGCTCTGATTGTTCTGATTTCTTCCCTTCTACTAATTTTGGTTTTCTAATTCCTTGTTAGGTTGTTTATTTGAAATCTTTCTAGTTTTTTGCTGCAGGCACTTAATGATACAGACTTGCCTATTAATACTGCCTTTGCTTGTACCATAAATTTTGGTGTGTTGTGTTTCTGTTTTTGTTTCAAGAATTTTTTTTTTTTTTGAGACAAAATTTTTGTTGCCCAGACTGGACAGCAGTGGTACAACCGTAGCTTACTGCAGCCTCAAACTCCTGGGCCCAAGGGATCCTCCCACCTTAACCTCCCAAGTAGCTAGGACTACAGATGCATACCACCATGCCCGGCTATTTAAAAAAAAAATTGTAGAGATGAGGTCTCACTATGTTGCTCAAGGTGGTCTCAAACTCTTGGCCTCAAACAATCCTTCAACCGTGGCTTCCCAAAGCTCTGGGATTACAGACATGAGCCACCATGCCAAGAAATTGTTTAATTTCATTCTTAATTTCTTCTTTTACCCATTGGTCATTCAGGAGCATGCTGCTTAATTTTCATGTATTTGTATAGTTTTGAATGTTCCTCTGGTTATTGACATTTAGTTTTATTCCATTATGGTCAGTTAAGATATTTATATGATTTTAATTTTAAAAAAATTTGTTGAGACTTGTTTTATGTTCTAATGCATAGTCAATCCTGGAGAATATTCCATGTGCTGATGAAAAGAATGTGTATTCTGCAGCTGTTGGGCAAAATGTCTTTTAAGCGTTAGATTAATTTGGCCTATGCTGCAGTTTAATTCCAATGTTTCTTGTTGATTTTCTGTCTAGATGTTCCATCTAATGCTTAGGATGGGGAGTTGAAGTTCCCAGCTATTATGGTATTGGAGTCTATTTCTCCCTTTAGATCAAATAATATTTGCTTTATATATTTGGGTGCTTTGGTACTGGGTGATTTTGATTTTTGAAAAAATTTGTTGAGACTTGTTTTCTGTCCTAATGTGTAGTCAATCCTGGAGATTATTCCATGTGCCAATGAAAAGAATATGTATTTTGTACCAGTTGGGTGAAATATCCTGTAAATGTTAGATTCATTTGGTCTATGCTGCAATTTAATTCTAAAGTTTCTTGTTGATTTTCTGTCTAGATGATCCACCAAATGCTTAGGATGTGGTATTGAAGTTCCCAGCTATTATTGTATTGGGGTCTATCTCTCCCTTTAGATCAAATAATACTTGCTTTATATATCTGGGTGCTTTGGTCCTGGGTGCAAATATATTTATAATTGTTATATTTTCTTGCTGAATTGGTTCCTTTATTGTTATACAATATCGTTCTTTGTCTCTTTTTATAGCGTTTGACTTGAAGGCTGTTTTGTCTGACATAAGTATAGCTACTCCTGCTCACTTTTTCTGTCTCTTCACTTTCAGTCTATGTCTGTCTTTACAGGTGAGGTGAATTTCTTGTAGGCATCATGTAGTTGTTTTTTTATTTTATCCATTCAGCAAATCTGTATATTTAAATGGGAAATTTAACCCATTTACATTCAAGGTTATTACTGATAGGTGAAGACTTATTCAAGTCATTTTTATTGATTGTTTTCTGGTTGTTTTGTATGCCCTTTGTTGCTTACTTTTCCCCTTATTGTTTATTGTTATGGTTGGCTGGTGGTTTTCTGCAGTGATAAGGTTTAATTCCTTTTTTTTTCCTCCATTGTGTATTAGCTTTACCAGTGACTTTTATAGTTTTGCATGTTTTCATCATCATGATTACCTTCTTGTCACTTCCAGATGTCAGGCTCCCTTGAACATTTCTTGTAAGTCTGGTCCAGTGGTGATAAATTCTCTTAGTTTTTACTTGCCTGTGAAAGATTTTATTACTCCTTCATTTCTGGGTATAGTATTCTTGGCTAGCAGGGTTCTTCTTGTTGTTGTTATTTTGTTTTGTTTTTTTCCTTTCAGTACTTTGAATATATCATCCCATTCTCTCCTGGCCTGTAAGGTTTCTGCTGAGAAATCCACTGTAAGTCTAATGGAGATTCCATTCTATGTGACTTGACACTTTTTTCTTGCTGCTTTTATAATTGTCTTTGACTTTTAACAATTTGACTATAGTATGCCTTGGAGAGGACCCATTTGGGGTAAATCTATTTGGGGTCCTTTGAGCTTTCTAAACAGGGATATCCATCTTTTTCCCAAAACTTGGGAAGTTTTCTGCTCTGATTTCATTAGATATTTTTTTCTTTCTTTTCCCCTTCTCTTATCATCCTGGAATGCTAGTAATATGAATATTTGTTCTCTTAATGGTGTTCCATAGATTCTGTAAGCTTTCTTCATTTTTTTATTCTTTATTCATTGTTTTGTCTGTTATTTCAAAAAACTTGTCTTTTTCAGAAATTATTTTTCTCTGCTTGATCTAGTCTGTTGTTGAAGCCTTTGATTATATATTTTTTATTTCATTCACTGAATTCTTCACTTGAAGACTTTCATTTTTTATGGTATTGATCTCTTTGTTGAATTTCTCATTCAAATAATGATTTCTTTTCCTGATTTTGCTGAATTGTCTATCTATATTCTTTTGTATCTCACTGAGCTTCCTTAAATTGTTATTTGGAATTCTTTTTCTGGAATTTCACATATTTCCTTATGACTGTGGTCTTCTATTGGGGAATTATTGTTTTCCTTTGGAGGTGTCATGTTTCCTGCTTTTTCATGTTTGACGTGTTCCTATGCTGACTTGATTTCTACGTATCTAGTGGAAAAGTCACTTCTTCCAATTTTATGGAGTAGGTTTCATAGAAAAGGACTTATTTATATGAATGGATCTTGGGGTGTCAGTTCAGTGGGGTATGTTGGCCTTGCTCCTAGGTATATGCAGTAGTGTAGTCTCCATGCAGTTTCTTTAGCTGTAATCCACACTAGTGTCATTTGTGAGTTTCTCAGTGGCCTAGGCTTTTTCCCACAATGCAAAGTCCCCCTGATTCTGGGCCATCTTATCTAAGCAGGAGAAACAGAGCTGCAGAAGACAAAAGCCTCCACACTGCCCTCCTGGCCTTCTAGTCACCATAGGTGCATCTCCACTCTCCTACTTGACTCTAACACTCTCTCTTTGACACTCCAGTCAAATCTTAGCTGTTTGTTTGTTGCCTTGGTCCTTCCTTTTTAGAAGGATGAATGCTAGACATCTCTGGTCAGCCATCTTACTGATGTCACACTCTAATTTCTATGACTTTATTGATAATCTCTCTTTGTTGAGACATTGTTTTCCTTGTTTCTTTTAGTTATTTTTCCATGATTTACTTTAGTTCTTAGAGCATATTTTAAATAAAGTCTTTGTTTAGTAAATACAATGTTTGGGCATCCCTGGGGACAGTTTCTATTCATTTTTTTCCTGCAATTGAGCCATACTTTCTTATTTCTTTTCATGCCTCATAATTATTTATTGAAAACCAGACATTTTGATATTATAATGTGGTCACTCTGGAAATCAGATTCCGTCCCGTTCTCAGAGTTTATTGTTGCTGCTTTTTGTGGAGTGTAGTTTTATTTGTTTAGTACCTTTCTAAACTGTTTTTATGGACTGTATTCTTTGTCTTTTTTTTTTTTTTTTTTTTTTAAATCTCTGTGATCTTATTTCCTTTAGCTTGTGGTCAGCTTTGGTCAGACGGAGATTTCTTTAAGTTCCTGGGGATGAAAAGAGAGAATAAAGGGAAGAAGAAAAAAAGGAGGAGGTGGAGAAGAAGGAGGAGGGGGAGGAGATGATGACGACAACTACAATAGCAAATAATTGGTCGCCTTTTACTCACTACTGTGATCGCAATGCCATAGAGAAGTGCCTGATGTAGTAGGAATTCAATAAATGTGTGTCGAATAAATGAATGAAGGAAGTCGGAGTGA